>JAIPRN010001253.1:0-50504 GCA_025469175.1 Geopemphigus sp. TES_GeoC_2020 | reverse complement strand
AATGTACCTATTTTATATACAATAAAATAATGTCGATTGGTATGGATCCGGACACTTGTGAACACTGCATGTTTATGTTTGTTCAATATAATCTCGTGTGTTAACGTTTAGTCAACGTTTGACACAAATTTTAGTAAACATAATTCAATGGTCATTGAACTATTATTAATTACGTTAATGACACTACGATCTCACGTCTAAATAAAACGTACTTATACAATATCTCAAACTATCTTACTTTTAGCCACAAGTTCTTATTGTTACTAGTCCGCCGACTATTAGGAAACGATTGGTAAAATTTTGATACAGTATACCAATGTTGAAAAATAAGGTTAATGCATTTTTGTGTAATTTTAAAACCCCATAATCAATTGTTTATTTACTAAGGTTATCTTCATATTAAAATCCTATGTTTAAACACGTGTAAAATATATCTATATTATTAAACAAACTCTATTTCAAGTATATTCTACTTGTAAATATTAGTACGTTTTGTTATTTATGAAATCTAGTATTTATAATATTTTAATGATCGATAATGACTAGAAAATAGTGAAATATTTTCAAAATGCTATATTTAACCCAAAATATAGATCGATGATCATATACAAATAAAATTATTTGTAATTAACGGGTAAAAATTTCCTGTTTCAAATTATTATTTTTAGAATCGCACAGAAAAACAATATGCGTTTTGGAAAAATCGAATGTGTCGACAATCTTTCAATAGTTATCCTTTCATTTAAAAAAACTATTACAACATTAAACACGTGTGAAATAAAGTACCAATTAGATACAATGTTGTTAAACGAAAAATACATTACATATAAAATTAGAAGAACGGATTACGTTTTTTGGTTAAAAAAGTGTTCAAAAATTAAAAATTAAATAAATATACATTATTGTTGTATCGATTGTTCACTAAAAATTTAAAATACGAACGATTTTTTTAGAATGTTGTTATTCTAATGAAAATCAAATAGATGTAATTTGTGTGGAGATCATTAAATTTGGTCCTGTACGTAATACCAAAATATAATGAATTGTACTTGTAGAATGAAAACGCCTTATAGAATCAAAAAAACAATATGTATACAAATTAAACGCTTGTTAAAATACTTTTTTAATAATGAAAAAAGCACGTGCTTTTTATTTTACTCATTTACTAATCGTTTTATACTACGGGTTAGACATTCACTTTTCATTTGGATTATTGCAACAATCAGCCATTTTTCACACCCGTGACTAAAAACAATTTTTCCGGTTATAGTTTTATAACACAATACAATTATTCGAAGGAATTCTAATAAACGCGAACCCCGTCTATAAGTGTGACAAAATAAATAATGAAATTCGTAAATATTTAAATAATTTCATTGAAAAATCAAATATTCGTTTTTCCTTGATGTAATATTTACGAAATAATGTAATATAAAAGTATCGCAGCAATTTTTGTAAAGTATAAAAAAGAATAAATCGGTACCAACTATCAATGGAATTTTATAATAACGCATCGCGTGTCAGCAATTAAAATGAAAATATTTATTAAAGCAATATATTTTCTGGAACGTTGATAATACACCGGAGTTAATTGCAGACAATTAGTCATTACACGCCAGTATTAATTGTTATTTATTACAGGTTAAAAACATGTTTACACAGTTCGACGATTTATTCTTACTTAAATATTAGAAATATAACGTTCGATTTTTTCAATTACAATATATACTAAAAATGTTTTTTATATATTTCAACATATTCGATAGAAATTGAAAATTCATTAATATATGGGTAACATTAATGTAGATCGAAATTTTGACCTAAAATAACTTTGAGGAAAAAATGTAAACAGAAAATTGTTACTATTGGTTTTTAGTATATTATTTATATTCTACGTATGTTCAATGTGACGTATTTCATTGTAAACAAAGACGGGTAATAATAATTCGATTTGTTAATGATTTTCAATTAAATTATACATTATACGTTTTAAAGAATAACGGTGATTGATAGATTATGACAATAACATCGTATATACCGTTGTCGACAAAGGAATTTATAATTATTTTTAACTATAAAGATATTAATGAAACAGTACTTCACACTATTGCTCATTTGGTTGTTTCGTACATATTTGATAAAATCGTAATGCGATTTGTTTTGTGGTTAACTTTAAACGAAAATCGTGTTACAGGAAATCGTTTTGTTTTAATTTTGCTATATCCAATGTATACCCAATTACGTTCGAAATAACTTTACTATAAATATACGGGTTATTAAATAGCGAGGGTCACATTTTTAATTTTAAATAAATTATATTATTAATACGTTTGATTCGAAATAATTTAATCAAAACCTTATAAAAACATATAGATACATAAATATTTATCCTTGAACTGATTCGTAATACAATTAACACGTTTTAAATTGTTATAAAAATTTTTAAAAAAATATACACACACAGAAATATAATAAATAATAAGATATACATTTTCGTTGTTGTTCGTAACCAAACCTTACATAGTTTAACACGAGTTTCCTTTGCGATATTTGTCTACATTATTATATGAAAGGCTCAAGCAACAACATACTTATACCTAATAATAATATAATCCAACAGATCCATTACATGTTTTAATAATAATGAAATTCCAAAATGAAATATTTTCTACAGTAACCAACGCGATACGTTAGTCTAGGCATTATAATAATACTCGGTGCAGTTATCTCCATCACTGACGACGTCCGTATTATATTAGTCAAGTTTCACAGCTGCCACATTTAATTGCTCGAAGTCACGGTACAGCGTATACATCCGTTCCTTACCAACCCCCACACAATCCACCCGATTAACCCGTACTCCGATTTCTTTTCTTCATGATTTTCTTTACATTCTCTTAATGAATCAAGTCCATTCTTCCTTTCATCAACCGATACCATCTACTCCATAGTACAATATTCATACATATTTTAATAGGTTAAATTCTATAAATATTAAATAAAATACTTTTATAGCCAACGCTTGAGAAAAATTTAGGAAATAAATTATTAAAAAATTAATTTAATTTTAATGCTATCGTTTACTTTTATACCGTGTATTTTATTAATTTTTGTTAATTATAATCAGGACTCAAAAGTTAATATATTTGCATATTAATCCTACCAAGTATTATTATAATATGTATATTAAATTTAACCATACAGTATTTAGCATATTTTTACATATATTAACAATACATTCAAAATCTTAATTAGTCTTTTTTGTAATTACGTTCTATATCCTATTGGTTTAAGAGATTATTTTTTACAAAAACAGTTGTAACAAAAATACGCGTAGTCAAAAAATACATATTAAGTTAAAATTAATTTGTTTGTAGATTTGGAACTCTATCGACAATCATTTATCGTACGTATTTACGATTAATATTTTTGTAATACTGGGTAGTTATCTGCAATAAGAGTTTGCCAATCGTATAAGAATTCAAGAATTATTAGTAATGGGACCGACGTCCATATTGCGGGTATAAGACAGCGAGAGGTAATGTACCCCGTAATACACACGTACTTCTAGAAAATGTCAAAATAAAATTGGGAGACGTTTACTAGTGAAAATATTACTATATATATATATTTTAATATATGGGACACGTGAAACTAAAGTAAGGTAACTCGAGAAATAATCAATTCCGATTAATTCGATATAATACGTTTTATAACGATACGACTTTTTTAAATCAATCTCACAAAACATGTTCGCAATGAATAGATAGTAGACAAAAACTTCCGCACATAATGCCGTATTGGCACTAGCATATAAATGATTGCCACCGACTGATTTAGTTGGACCAAAGATATTTTGTTATTATTAATACTTCTGATGAAGCTGTTTTGATATTAACACGCTTCGTGCAATTTACGACGCAAAATTGATATATGTATGCCGTACTGTATGCTCATTTCAATTTACATGACCCGACGACGCTACACATAATCATAAAACGCTAGAACAAATTGTGCATATTTATACTTCCGTGATCATCAATGCAGCAGCAACGTTGTCAATTGCTTTACGCTGCTAAGGCCCAACTAAACCGGATGTGCGCTTTACAGCAGCGGCGACGCAATGGCCTGAAAATTATTATGGAAATGCCCCCCTCGGTGAATCGCCGCCACAGCCCGTCGGTTAATAAATTCCGCCGCGTCTGTTCGATTAGTTTCAGAACAAATAAACTCGACAGCGATAATCCTTTATACGAAACAGTTTGGCTCTCGTGATCACCAAAAAATACGTTCGACTTATGGTTGATCGACTAGTTCGTGAAAAAAAGTACGAAAATTAAGTGCACGTTCATAGCTTTTAATGGGTATTCGTCGAAAACAATTGTTCGTTTTATTGTCTGATTACGGCCCGTCCTTAATTCTGTTAACAATACTAGCACGATAATGAAAGTCATTATTTCGACAGAGTTTAAAAGCGATAATATTTTTCGTACAACAAATCAACGAGAATTTAACTCAAAAACGCATTTTATGTGCATAAGTTTGAATCGCTCTACTCTCGAAGTTTGATAAGTGTTGATTTGACAGTAAAATTCATATCATAAATGTCAATGCTGAAACGTCGTTGATGCTATTTTTATTATTAGACAATTTCAATACAATTTATAACCTCGAGCCACATCATTTTTACGCAACATTTAGTATTCGAATAGCTCAGAAATAATTTACTTACTTGGTAATCAACTTACAAAACCTAATATTTAAAATTATTTAAAAAATATTCGGATCATTAATTATTTTTTGGTTATACCCAACGTATCAAAATAATCAAATCGGAATTATTCGAATAACCACACCATTAAAAAGATTAACATGATGACATATAATAACGTTAATAATTTACGATAAATATGTTTCTATTGGAATAAAAAACCCAAAAATAGCGAAATAACAGTTTCTTCTTTTGTATGTGTATACACAAATTAATAAGTATACCTACACATTTATAATGGCGTATATTTTAGAATTGGACTATATTTTAATAAATTATTTTTACTTCGTCCATTTATTTAATTTCTCGTTGTTCGTTTAATTTAATAATTAAATATAATCTGAACTTTTAAATCCCTTCAATCTCGTAGATATTCACTTTAACCTAAGTATAACTTATAAGTCTAAATTCAAAAATATAAAAATAGGTCGTGAATATCTTGATGAGATTATATTAAATGTTATTGTTTTGGCCATAGGCGCTACGGTAATAATATTGATTACACTAACTATATATTTATATTTAGGAACACAAATCCTTATTAGGAACTGTACTGTGGGACAATCGTCTCGGGAGACATTTTTTCGAGGAATAAAATAATTAACATTAAAGAGATATAATAAATTATAATTTTTGTCAATATTTCTCGAACATATTTTTTCATTGTGCGAAAAAAAAATGGAAACATTAGTAGCAAAGTTTTTAAATGAGGCTGCGGATCACAGCGACATACCAATAACAAATCTGAACTAAAGTTTAACGTAATGGTTTTTGCAAATAAACTAAAACTCTCGCGTTTGAAATAAATGTTCATAAAAGTTGTTGAAAACTACGCTTTCCATCTGTGGTGTGTAAAAATAATCAATGAAACGTTGCGTCTCATGTACGATGTATAAATATTACGATTCAAAAATAGTATATACTTCTATTAATATGTCTAGTATAATATTTAAATAGTTATAATCGACGTAATTTTAAGCCTTTGAGCATTTTCTTTAATTTGTCTCTTCAATATAAAATCAATATCGTCGTATCGTATAAAGTTCAATTTCACTTTTTAACGCATTTTCTAAATTTAGAAAATTAAAATATTTCCTAAACGCCAAATCGAATGAATACAATGGATAATTAAGAGCTCCATTTATTTATATAAACTATTGTCCAATTTACTATTAATCAATGTGTGTTTCCGTACCGGTTTTTATAATGAATAGTATTATCAGCCATAGGCCAATTTTCTGGACCTTGTAATACTCAACACTTATCTTAAAATTTCTTTATAAAACTCTTTATTTATAGTATTATAGAATAGTATTTTCTTCATAAATGTGTTCTTTACAATTTACGAGCAATAACGTTCAACGTAAAAATACATTCAGCATATTCATTACTTTCAACTGAATCCGTTTTAATTTTGTTTTCAAATTTTGACGAATCGTAACTCAGCTTTTCATTTTAAGAATCGTTGTGTATTGTATTCTCAAAGATATGCAAGTGCACATGTGTGTACTGAATATTTTCGATTTGTGTATTCTTGCCTAAATAAATAACCGGATTTGACATTCGATTCAAAAATGTAAACTAGTGTTCACGGCCAAAGGTCTCAAATAGGCCATATTTTTGCATTATATAGTATTGTCTGTAAACTAATTACATTCTCAAACTTGAAAAACGAATAATCAGAACGACAAATAAAATAAATATAATTTTTGGATACTAGTACACAGAATAATTTTTAACTCGTTTTTATACCCTGTGAGCAAAAGAATATATGTATATTTGACGACTTCTTCGATTAAATATAAAAATATATCGTAATATAAATGAAATATTATATCACCAGTATAACAATATTCTTAATTAGATGTCGGGTGTTAATTTAGAACTATAAGAAGTTAATGATCCAAATCACACCACATCACCGTTTATAACCACGTTGAAACATAAATGTAATAATAATTGAATCGAAAATCGTATATTTCAAAAATACAATTATATTAATACCTTTTTAATTAACTATTCAATAGATTTTTATTTTCTTAACAACATTCATTGTAAAATTAATAATTTTAATATTAAATTACCATAAATCATAACGGAGAAAATTTATTTTTTAAATGTTGTTTTCTAATTAGTATTAACCATTGCTTTTAGTGTTCTTATACAAATGTCAAACACTATAAAAAAATTAATTCGCCCACATAATAATAAATTGTATTTTTAACAAAAATACGTAAAAAATATTTTATCAATATAGAAAAAATAATTTACAATTTTCTACCGGAACGTAACCCATGTTAAAGTTACCTAAGTATTCCGTCTACGTAAAAATTGTTTAAAAAAACATATTATAAAACTAATATATTCTTCACGTCTCTCAGAATCTATAATAATTTGATTCAATTATTACTATCTGTTGACATATTATGTGATTTGTAGTTGGCTGTAAATTTAAAATTTAATCATTTTGCCTTGATTTAGTTTTCAACGTTAATATTAATTTATTTCTATACACAAGTTTGCTCATTTATTTCATTGCGAATTAAATAATAAACTTAGAACTTAAAAATATATTTTAGGCATAATATTATATCAATATTAAAAATTTTAATTTAAAATTCAATTTATTTTATTTTTTTAGTTTGAATTTAATACGTTTTCATTAATAAAACAGTCATTTGTTCAATTAATAACTAGGTCGAATTTTATCAGAAATATTTTGAAAAAATAATACAAAACCGTTAGATTTCCTAGAGTATTCAGATGTAATTAGTCTTTAAAAATTTTTTATTGATTTGTATCTGAAGCAAATCAAGATCGGTTGACTAAGTTGTCCTTCAACGATTGAAGCCATAAAAGAGTTATTATTTGAGTATTTTGATTTAGTTGTCACTATCGGTCCGACATAAATGTTTTAAATGTTAAATTATTATTAGTCCTGTGTGTACAGTCGAATCGAACGCAGGTGTTTTTATGGTCTCCTCGTTATGTTATGTTTAATCATCTACAATACGTCGGAATTTTTTGTGTCTACTACCGATCATCTCAATTTTTAATTCGACATCTGGCCTTAGTGTCTACCAGTGGTTTTCATAAATTTTTATGAATAAAAATATGTATTTAAGTTTTTACATTCTCTAACTAAATACGCGTAGTGTATTATATATATTATAAAGCGTATGTTTATTAACTCTCCAAGGTATCAGCGATTGTGGCGACTTCGGACCTACGATTACGAGTTCGCAGATAAACGCCAATTTATAATACAATGAAAAAGTAAACCGATAAAAAAATAACCATAAATCGTCTAGTTCTCTACTCAACAAAGAGCTAAATTATTAGATACTCTAAATAGATCGAAGGATATCCATACATAGAGAGATTCAAATGACGTTTTAGCTCTTCTGTCACGAAAGTCAATAACAACAACAACTATACTAAGGTCAGAAAAACCATCTTAACAAAACTTATCGTCGACTGATACTCCTGAATCAAAAAAAGTTAAACCATTATTTACAACAGTTAATAAATTCTCTCCACTCGCTATTGATGATACCGAAATCAAGAATATAGCACATACAAACAATATTCTACCCCCCAATGCTCAAAGTGCTAAAAAACAACTTCCTTCCCCCAATTTTTGTCCGTGGTACTCTGGATTTTGTTGGACTACATGATGAATTAATTTAACAGATTGGTACAGATAACTTTCTAATTAAATCCTCTACAAACAGTTAAAAATACCAACAACTGATTTAGTGTCATATCGTAATATGATTCTATTCCACCGCCACTCGACAAATGTATTCACCGCGCTGCCGTCTGGGTCTTTCACCAGACAGGCTAGATAACTCCACCCCATCCCTACTGTTGCTGACGCTGTCAGCACTGCCGCCGCCACATATGAAACAAACCTAGTTCAACGTCTATATCACCATAATAATTCGTATTTTGTCAAATATATTATTAATTTCAGTCCATTCAAATAATCGGAATTTTTTTTTATTTTATTCCGATACTTTCACTACGGTAACCTTTCGTATCCGTACATCGAGAATTCCATGCGAGCATATATATATATATATATATAAGTATCTAATAATGCCAATTTAAACTAAATATACTTATTTTTTTATTAAAGTTTGTAATTGTTTTTTCAAATATGTTAATTAATAACTTACAATTACGTTCCATACAGAAAATAACAATGGTATTTTATAATTTCAAACATATCTGTAGATATCTAGCAATATTTTTCGATGTGTTTACACAAAATAAATAATACTATAAAAAAAAATATAATGACTATATTATACTAAAAAAAAACTTTTCACTATTTAAATTTTAAATTATTTTTATTCTACATCATCAAGTTATTACAGTTATTATTTTTGAGTTATTACAGTATGGAATTTATTATGTTCCTTACCAAATGTTACAAGCCTAAGAGTTAATGAAAGTTCGTGTGTATGAACTGTAATAACTCGATCTTTTAAAATTCCTAATCGATTATTATTAAATTTTGTATTGTTGACATAACAACTGCAGACTTAATCCATATTATATTCTGCCGTCACTACGTTATACATATTAAGCGCTTATAGATACTATAGTATAAATTAAAATATAAAATTGGCCGCGACAATTCGCCATGTATTTAATAATTTATCACGTCAAACGATGATTGTTTATGCGTACCTAATTATTTTGACCTCAAATTATAATTAAGTACATTTTAATACTGATCTATAATTACGAAATTGACGACTTTTTGAGACGTCGAAGTTCGTGTAAATTGATATTTTGCATTTTTGTACTCGGGCAAGGAATTGCGCAAATTTACTCCGTATTTTCTGTTGCCCAGACTATACGATTATTATTAGGCATTTATAAAACGTAGAATATAAATATTTTTACGTTGTACATCAATACGATTCCCATCCACAACTTTACGATGTGTTTAATTTTTTTTTTCATCAGACGAAAATTGTTTGTATATACCTAATTATTTTGATTTAAAACTATACTGAAAATATCAAATAATATGCGATCCAACGTGTAGAAAATGTTCAGTTTTTCGGTATTACAAATTAAACGTTGTAATTGTAAAAAAAACCCAATTTCAACCAAATTTCTTATTCAATATCGATATATATATATATAAATATCGAACATATAAAAACACGTACATTTATCAAATTTTATTAGAATATCAGATAGATCTTGTATAAAACGTCACGTTTTTAGCTTTCGTTTACATAAAATCAGTATTTATAATCAAACATAATTTATGGCCATTAAACGGTGTACAAAAAAAATCGAAAAAGGAAATTGAAAAAATTATCATCTTGATAAAATATTCTCCGGAAATTTAGGTAAAATTTAAAAATTCTAACATTTATATTTCTTGATAAAAAGCTTGTTAGATAAATTAATGATAATTATACGATGAACGATTAATTATTTTACAAAGTACAATAATAATAAAAAAAAACGCTTAATTACAAATAAAACAAATTATATATATATATATGTGTGTATAAAAGTATAATATTAAAATACATAAGTAACGGATGGTTGTAGAATTATACGAAGTAGTAATCAAAAAATTAACCTTATAAAAACGCCGAATTTACCGACTGGTTTTAATGGAAAAGTAATAATTCCTCCACAAAGTTAAAATCGGTTTATAAGTATTGTTCACTTTCTGATATGTCTTATGAGCACATATTGACAAATTTGACGACGGAAAAAAATATAGTAAAAATTATAGAGAACTATTTATTAATATGTATTTGTATAATTTACAATTGTAGGAACGTATAATATAAAACCCCAATAAATACATCCCTTCTATCATTTCTCATCACTAATAATTGCAGTCTTAATATATTGTAGTACATTATTTTCTTAAAAATTTTTCGATGAATTATACTAACGTATTTTACTAACTATAGCGATTAATTTATTAAAATTGCGAAATGCAATGTTGCTGAAACGGCACACATGTCTATATATTATACGCAATTCGACGGCTTTTTGTTGATACTAAATAGTTACACCATATTTTTAGGTTAGTAAGTATTGTCGGTATTTATTAAAAACGTTGTTAAAATTTCGATCGATTTTTTAAGTTATTATTAAGTAAAACCTATATAAAAAATTCCACATTGGAAATGAGAAACATACGTATAAGTAACCGGAGAACTCGAGTTAAATAATAAGAGGAAATTACTAGAATATACTGTGACTATAGCGATTCTTGAAATTGCCGTGGAAAAAAGTGCTACAAAGTTAATGACATGTAGTTATGGAATAGTCATTGATTTAATCGAACACAGAATAAAATTAACCATCATAGTAAGTCTAATATATAGGTTTTTTAAGGAACGAGTTTCCGATATTATGTTCGGTTGATGTGGTACGGTACGCAATAGATTTACTATTTGAAATACAGAATAACTTACTCTGTGTGTGTGTGTGTGTGTATTTTCCAATTTCCATGTTTTATTCAAATTATAATATATTATTTATATAAATAGCCCCAAAGGTCAACTCTATGTTACATATTCCCGAATCAAATCGTATGGTAACTTATAATACATTTAATGATTATTCTTTAAAAAATTAACTCCTATAACAGTATACCTAAGTGTAATTTACAGTTCAAAATGCTATACAATATTGAACAAAATAAGCATTAAAAAGTTCCTGAATCGCTAGGTTTTATGGGTTATTTTCTAATAATTTTATTTTTACTCAAAAGCATAACGTCAATTCTTTACTAATTATAACAAGTATGCTTAATGCTAATAATATTTTTGATCTGCTAAATATTATTTAAATTATAATGGTTATAAATTTAAATATTAGCCCACTAATTTTAAAACTAGTCAGTACCTAGAAATTTCGATAAAATAATATCAGCATTATTAAAATTTTTCCCCTTATTCTATCCAGATGGATATTGGATTTTTAAATGTTAAATTATTCCATTTTCGTAAAACTCCATTACACGATATAATTTTAAATTTTAATTTATTAAAACAAAGGTTTTACACGATATTCTATATTAATATAAAAACCGCCGCATATTCTATTTTTTAAAAATACTTGTCAAATTACACACTCCAATTGAAGCCTATATTATTATTAAGAAAAAATTTAAGCCAAAGAAACTCACATCGATTTAAAGTTTATTTGGACACCTAAACAAACTAACCATTTTCCGAATGACATATATAAGGTATGCCATAAAGAATTTCTGTTACTCGTTCTTTAGTAGATTCTTAGACTTTCATTTACAACAGCACGGTTTATACTACGAGAAAAATGAACACAGTCTCTACCACATTTTATTTATGTCTATTAATTTTGACCTTTTTTTTGATTTTCGATCCCGTTTCAGCATCAAGTGAGCAAATAGCTATTTATTTAATGAAATTTAAATTTAAATTATAAAATAACGATACTAGGTTGAATTCATGATATATTTCTTAATGTAAATGGTAAAGTGTCTTAATAATTGTTTTAGAAATAAACTTTATTTTTCATTCTTAAAAATTATTTAAATATGCATATGAAGATTATTTAAATAATTATATTAATTATTTATATTTTAATCTTATGACTATTAAAAAAAAAAATACAAGAAATTCAAAATTTATATAATAATATAATATATAATACTTACAATTTTTTTATTTATCTTTTATAATTAAGTAAAAAATTGAATTTAATCGTTCTAGTTGATTTGTATCAGGACATATTATTGGATAAGTTACATTATAATTACCCAATTTTTTATCGTACTAATATGCAGTAACTTAAATGAGTAATTTATGACACATATGAACCTTTACTTCAATAGTATAATTTTATTTTAATAACGAATTTTTGTTTATTCAAATATGGATATAACTTACAATACATAAATGGTTATTTTAATTTACTATATAGATATATCTATGTCTTGTATAGTATGTATTCTAAGAAGATCAAAGGACAGTTCGTTTTATTAAGAAATCTTAAAATATTTAAGCACAATATTTTTTTACACAAACTAAACTAAATTATGATATGCATGCATATCATTACAGCTTTAATAAGATACCCCATTTAATTTTAATTAAATACGACACAATCCCCTTCATTCAATATACATTATTTAAATAGTCCTAAGTATTATACAAACGCCTATTTCTGAATTAATATTGGGACATTTTTCTGAATATTATATCAGAAATAAAATTATTGTAAATTAAATAAATTATTCTTGGTGATTAGCCTTATACACATGTTGATATCAACAAATAGGTTACTCCTATATTCACATCCAAAATAACTATATTCATAAACAATTGTTCAAATGTATGCCTAGAATTTCCCGCAGAAGTTTAAAAACAAAATAATAAATTAGTCCTTACGTTTACGTTAGATATGGCGAAAAGTATGAAATTTTATTCTGCAGAATATTTGTCGTATATTTATATATATATATATATAGTAACGAATGATAACCTAAACCTTCAAAGGTAATATTATATTAATATATTAAACGCAATTAATATTTAACTTATATGTGGACATTATATTGTATTATTAAAATTAATTATGAACTTTCTTTTCGTGGTTATATAATGCAGCTACAAATATGTATTACATTTGAAAATATAAATTTTGATTTTGATTAAATTAATATTAGATTAAATAAAATACCGTATGAAATGATAATTAATTATGCAATTTGAGTATATAATATTCGTTACTATCATTTTTATATATTTAACGTAATTATATGTAACCAATGTAATGTAATATTCATTCATATGTTTTTATATAATAAATATTCTATAATATCCTAGATACAAATTTATGATTTAAATCGTATGTAACCCAAGTATTATACAATAGGTTATATTATGTAAACATTAAGGTAATTTTTTTAAAATTATATCTGAAACAAAACGTGTTCTAAAAGAAATAAATTTTATACTTTATGTAAATCTCAGTATTATAGTTATATACATTTATAAGTCATTTCAATTGTAATATTAGGATATTAATTGAAAAAAGCATACTGATGTTTTAGTGATTTAATATTAAGGGCAAAAATAAAATTCATAAAATGTTTTTAATTTATATATCAGTTTAATATATTAAGTAACATTTTACTTTTCTTATATTATTTTGATGGCAATGTAATATAGGTTCATGTAAGTAGTTTAGATTTGTATATACTTTTATTTAAGTATTTTAATTTTATATTTATTACAATTATTACAATGTATAATAGAAATTGAAAACTAGATTCACAATAGTGTTAGTTAAATTTAATAAACAATCTTGTTATATATAGTTTATTTCTTAAACATAATTATTAATTAATAATCTTGGTAATTTACTTCATATACATTTCGATATTTATATATTGGCAAAATCAAAATTTACACCCAAAGAATACTATACTTATACAAATTTTTAAATTTAACGTAAAAATTCCTATTAATAGTATTAATTTTAATTTATGAAATACTTTTTAAGGTTATATTATAGGTCTCGAAAAATATCTCCATTCGTTATTTATTTACATATAAAAAACGACAACCTAAAAAATCCAAACGCATTATCATTTTAATATATTGAACGTAATTAAATGTGACCATTAAAGTATAGTATTTATCCATATGTCTTTATGTAATAAAATATGCCACAATTTTCTAGATTCAATATTTTAGGTTTTAAATTAAGTGTATCAAAAGTTTTATAATATAGGTTATTATTATGAACACATTATAACAATTTTCTTTAAATTATATCTGAAACAAAAAATTTCTAAAATATGTCAATTTTATAATATATGTAAATCTCAGTATTGTAATAATATACTATAATAAGTAATTGAAATTTTAATATTGGTATATTAATTGAATAAATCGAACAAATATTTTAATAAATTAATATTTAAGGCAAAAATAAATCTATAATTAGTGTATGTTAATTTTTATATGGTTTTAAAACTGCTTAATTAACATTTTAATTTTCTTATAATTTTTTTATGGCAATGTGATAATAGAGCTTTAAGAGAGTAGATTAGATATATATATATGAACATTTGTTTAAATGTTTATTTATAATTTATTTCATAAACTTTATAATTAATTAATCTTGTTTGTTTAATTCATCTACATTTTAATATATACTTATTTATCCCTTACTTAAAAAGGTACACCCATCATAATAATATCATTAAAAGTATAAAATTGTTTAAAATTTATAGTAAAAATTTCTACTGAAACTATTAAAATCAATTTATGTAAACATAATATTTGAATATGAACTCCAAACCTACAAAGCAGTGATTTTTTATAGTAAAATGTCTGTTATTGATAATTTTTGTACTTTAAATTGTTAGTAAAATTTATTATTGGTAAATTTCCTTATAAATTTATATATACTTTACTTCAAAATTTACACATTAATTATCATTATACAAAAAAAAAATTTTTATTCTATGATAAAAATTCCTAGTATTAAATTCAATTTATGTAACAGTTTTAATGGCTATGTTAGTTTACTTCAAAATTATGTAATTTAATTCGGTTCAATTTTTATTCTTTATTTAAATATAATAAAATCCTAACACTTTATCAGTTTAATACATTCAATGTAATTAAATGTGACCAATGGAATATAATATTCATTCGTTCGTCTTTATATAATAAAATATGCCATAATTTCCTATATTCAATATTTATTATTTAAATTGTATATATTAAGTTAATATTAGAACATTTTTCTTAAAATGTGATCCCAAATGTTCCCCGAATGAAGCATTAAAATTATTGCCAGTGGCGTGCTATCTATAAAATTTTAGGTACTTATATTACCATTCTCTATAACAAACGCATGCCATGTTTCAATGATCTACCCGAGTTTGTCGCAGTTTGGCCATAGTTTTAGTAAAGATATTTAGTATCAATTAGAACATTGATAATTTAATTGAACAACGTACGATCGTCAAATATTCATATATCATATTCCGACAGGTTGTTTGTGTCACCAAAATTTACATCCAAAATGTCTTTATACGTTTTATATTTAATCTGTATGACGATATTTTGTAATATTAATATTATAAATATTTTTATGTTATAACTATTTTAGGAGACGAAAATAGTTCGTAATTCGAAACTTTACCCAATATGTTATATAAGTATGATAATACTTCATTATAGGAAATGCGTATTTACCATTTACAATTAATTAACTATATACCGCATTAAATAATTATTATTGTGTTTTACGATATTTTATAATATACGCGTGTTGTATTTAAAGTATTAATTTGAAATAAATTATAATTAAATATTTTATGATAAATTGTTTATGGAAATTAAGTAATTTAGTAATTTTTTCATATATAATTGTATCTTTAATTGGTGTTTTACTTTTTAATGTTTAATGATAAATATTATAACGTTTAATTTTTTTGAATATATAATAAAACGTGAGATTATTTTGATGATTCTGTTTGTTTGATCTATAACTCTTTATAACTTATGTATTATGTTGCGTGAAGATAGTTTGAAGTTATTGTCATATGTAATGGCTTTGTTTCGAACTAATTTTACTAAGTATTTAACACATATAAATACAATCTGCGTATAGAATATATAGAATATAATAATAATAATAATAATAATAATAAAATAATAGAATATATCTTTTGTTTTCTTTCAGTATAGGAAGTGTACTACTAGTACATTTTATAGGTATCGGATGGATTTACCTCAATACTAAAAGATAACAAACACACTGTTCACTTTGAACATTTTTTTTAATTATAAATATAAAAAACCATTTTTTTATCGGATTAAGCCTTTACAGTACATATAAATTAATAATATTGGATAATTAAAACAATCAGTATCATTGATAAAATAATAAAGATAAATAATAGTATATAAATTGTATACAACTAGACAAATATAATATTATAATTGAAGCATGCCTGAAATAGTAAGTAAATAATTAATAATTAATGTAAAACAATTTTACGGTTCGACGTCATACGATTTATCCATTACTGATGATTTAGTTGGTATAGTTGAAATTGGTTTATTAGATAATTTATACTTAAACATGAAACTTATCATCGAAATTTGGATTAAGAAAAGAACAGAATAATGTATAATACTCTACAAGTTTTTAACTATTAATTGTTGACTGAAGTGTTTGATAATGTGACAACTTTTCCTTCTTTAAATTATTCGAATAAAAAAAATTCGTCGTTAAATGGTTATTTTTATTTATTTAAAATATAAGGATTGTAAATTTAGATAATGATAGTATAAAAATATTTATTTCACTACAAAAATGTTTTATATTTATTAATGTATAAAGTATGTCAAAAATATAATGTCTTAATGATAAGACATTCATTAAAACGTTCTTTTACAAAATGCATATTAAAACGTAGAAAAGAAAATGAATGGTTGAAAATGTTTAGTTTTTTCGCGCTATCATTTCACCTTTTCTTTTGCTTTTTATCATTTTTAGCGAAAAGTCAGTCATTAAGAATTAAATTGTCTTATATTTGGTGTTAATTGGTTGGATAATTCCTTCGTTATCAGACGCTGAAAATAATTTATCATGCTCCAAGAAATTATAATAGTATTCTTCGACGCAGCTAATTTGTCATGATTTTATGACTATGTAACGTAACATGCCATCGACGGCAGATTAGTGAAAGTAACAATTTGACTTCACAACACTTTGCCCGTCGTCGACGCGTCCAAAAATAGCAACAAACCAATGACCATAAGCGTTTGGTTCGATTGACATAAAATCATCGTCGCGTGAAATTTGACGGAAAACGCCGTTTATGAAATATGTATATGTGTACACTATAATAAGAGTATGTAGTACATGAATTCGTCAATGAAAGTGCGAAAAAGAAACGAAAATATTTTGAAATTACACGATGCTAAACATATTGTGGCCCAGTCAATACCTAGACAGTAGACTACATCAAAACGATTTCATCGTTCATCGCAAAGCGTACTTGTCGTTGGACGTTTCGTTGGCAATGTAATAATTAGTGTGGCGCGTAGGAGTCTACGAACTTCATCGATCAGTTTTACAATACGGACGTCGTCGGGAAAGGATGTGATGAAAAAAGTGGTGAGTTAGTAGTGCTACGACGCGCAAAGAATTACAAAATTCAACATAGACAATAATTTGAGATTTCGAGATCGTGTCGCACGTGATACGTCGGCGGATAGGCAGTAATGAGTGGGTAAGTAAAACATTTCACCTGTGGCCAACGTGTCTGAAGGAAAGAAAATGAAAAATCAACTAGTGTATAGTTGATCGTGGGTGCGCATGTAAGTATACATGTATATATATATATATATAAGTCGGACGTATATTGAGAGGTATATAAAGAGCGGAGGAGTGTATAAAGTCGCTCCGTTGCTCCCTTTGATCCCCTTTATCCGAAAATCGGTTGTAGAAATCCGTTCACGTATACGACTCGACGGCTTCGGTGGCACGAACATGAACGCATAGCACGAACACGACACAGTAGCGTATTATTTCTTTTAGAAACTGCTTTCGACATTCAATTCTGGTAAAGCCGTGGCTAGAAAAAAATTATCCTTTTTCTTTGTAAATCTTGGCATTTATATATATATATATATATATATATGTAACTGCACGCAAACGTGTTACCAACCGTTTAAGTTCACGTATTCTGTCCACTACCCCACTTCCATCTCATTTCACCATCTCTTTGGAACGCAAAATTAACGTGTACAGTAAAGTTACAATTTTTCTTTCGCTATGAACACGTCTCGAATTGAACTCCTTGCGGGCATACGTGACTTGAAAACTATCCATCGACAGGCAAAGTTTTATCTCTATCCCGCCACTTCCCTCCACCTAGCCGTATATAATTGTGTATAAATGCTTTCCAGCCACTTCTTTTCCAATTCGGATATTAACCCGCGCGTCTTATACGACAGCTTTCTTCGACCCGTGTATTTGTTTACACGTTATTATTATTGTATATCCATGCCAAGGATTCCGTTTGCACGCTCATATCTTTTATAACACGACGAGTTCTGCAGATTCGTAACGTATTCGTACTTAAGTTTTTAATTTGCAGGCCTGTGTTATTCAATAATATTCGTTAGCCTTATTCGATTCAAGTCTAATATGAATGTACAGTGCGCGTTTATAATTAGTAACGGCGGTTATTTCGATCGACATCTTTAGTTTTTAATAATATCGAACAATAAATTATAACCATCTACCATAAAAGAATCTGTCAAAAGACCAAGCTGTTTTAATGTTACGATTATATAATTACGTACAAATATATTGTAAATGCTACGCGTTCTAGTAACTTCATGATCGTATATAAATTGTAAGTGTTACGTAAATATAAGCAAATACGGCTATTTTGTTATCAACATTGAATGAGCGCGAACTATTATTTTATCGCCTAAAATTATCAATTGGCGCAATAAGGACGTAGGTTTTTTATTTTAAAATCGTAAATGTAACCCGAATGGACACGTAATAATAAAACTCCGACGATTAGAAAAAACGTTATTGAAAAAAAGAAAACCGTTTAAACTCGTTTAAAATCTGTAATATAATAATATAGTCAGTACCAT
Source organism: Geopemphigus sp. TES_GeoC_2020 (assembly GCA_025469175.1). Taxonomy (NCBI): domain Eukaryota; kingdom Metazoa; phylum Arthropoda; class Insecta; order Hemiptera; family Aphididae; genus Geopemphigus; species Geopemphigus sp. TES_GeoC_2020. Next base: position 31,049 of record JAIPRN010001253.1, on the reverse strand, counting down.
CAACGAAAACGGACCGAATTTGCGTATGCATACTAAGCTTCTGTAATAATGATTGGGGGGGGGAAAGAGGAAGACATTATCGTTGATAATTATTTACTAATTCGGTGGGGCTATAAAAATATCGAATAGTCAATACTGTGTTTTATTTGAACTATCTGATAGTATTTCCACGATTTAACATTTCGAATTACTTCGACGCGTAATAACAAACTCTTTGATCAAGGTTTAATAACGCGTTGTTTAACGCCAGTAATCGGAAATTCGTGATCGCTCTATTAATTCGAAAGTTGTTCCTAAAAAACTGCTATTCCGGTCGTGTAAAATATGTACATACGTTCCGTTCTTCGTATACAATATAATCGAATATTGTTCTCACGAAATTCTCGATGTTACCGTAGCAAAGGTGCCGGAATAAAATAAATAAACTGACGCTACGATTGTACGAATGGAATGTATTAATAATATAGTAAACAAAATAGGACTGCGGCATGGGGTTCGATATCGAACTACGTTTGCATTTAACATGCAGCGGTGGCAGCAACAGAGACGACGATGAGAGGGTAGGGAGGGGTTGTCTAGTCAATCGGTTAACAGACACAGAAGGGAGTGCGGTGAACTGTCGATCGAGCGGTGAAGACAAAATAAATGTATTGAAATACAAAAAATACAAAAAATATTCTAGAATATTGTATAACTAATCCGCCACGATGTCTGTACCGAACAAATACCATAGAACAGTATCAACTATACTGCCCGACGCTATCGGGAAATCGTTCGGACTGTTGTAACCTAAGCCAATATACGATATAGCACGACGCCAACCAGTTTTGGTTCGAAACGCCACAAATTCTCCCAGTAGTACGACAATATTAATCGTTGTATGATTGCATTATTATTATTATTTTTTTTTTTGGTATTTATCAAGGGAGGTGGAGGCTCCATAGAACACACCTTGTCGTGGTGAGAAAAGGGCTGAAATGGCTGTTCAATGACGCTTAATGCTATGCCAACGGTGACCTAGGTCACCAGCAGGGTCACCCTTATTGGACAGGACTGATGCGGAGAGTAGTCTGATTAAGAATTCTGAGCCTGCTCTTACTTTGGTTAGTCAGGACCGGTAAGGTTGAGTTTACATTTCACTGACGATAAAATACTCCCCTAACCTCTAACTCGTCAAAGGGGACACTTGATACAAAGGTAGCCATGTACCTACGAGCATCCTGTGGGGTACCTTGCGCACGACACAGTATGCAGCTTATTCAGGGGATGGTGGTGAACCTGAGTTAGATAAGACGGTCACTGCTCGTAGGAACGATATGGATGACAAATTTTCGGTTGATTCTATGGACAAGTGAACAGACGCAGAAACTGGCTATTTCGGAGTAAATGACAACGATTTGAAAGAAGTAAAAAACAACGGTGAGATTTTGGTGCGGTTCAGGACGTCGTTGGGAGCTCCGGAGATGGAAAAGGTGTGCTTCACCCAATTCAAGACACAGTCAAGGGTCTCCAAAAGTAGCTGGCCCTTTTTGCGTGGTATCAGAAGAAGGAGATCCTCAATTGTCTGACAATACCAGTAGAGCGGAGAGGACACCACATCCCCCGGCCAAAAGGACACGAACACGAGATTCACACGACGCGGCCAGTGAAGAAAGGACAGCCGCCCATGGGCATCTTGCCCCTGGTTTTTAAATAGTTGTGGATGAAATGGTGCAACTGAAGAGGACAATCGCCGAGATGGGGTCCCTTTTGGTTACCCTTCAGACCCAAACCTGCTGGCAACCAGCAGCCAACCATCGTCTGGGAGCCCACCGGAGAGGATGACGACGGAACAGCCACAGAAAGCAAAGGGCGGATGACAGGAAAGAAACCGCAGCAACAGCAGCGAACATCATAGACGAGGAAGAACGGGCAAGGGAAGATGCGGAAGCAGCAACAGCTCCTAATAGGGCCATGGCAATCGCCTTAAGAAACCCCTCAAATCGCCGTCAATACGGATAGGGCAAAAGTTCCCCCCTAAACCCGAACGGTGGAGTGAAATAGTACGGAAGGGTAGCAAACATCGCCTCAAAGTATACACGGCAACTCCAAGCCGACCCGTCGCTCAACCAAACGACGGAGACACTAAGCCCGGGCTACTCCGGAGACGAGCTCCCGAAACGTCTGTGGTCACTATTGACCGACCGACGGGGGTCGCCACTTTCGTCTCCGAGATGAAGACGATTCAGCGGGAGGTAAATCTTAAATCCTTAGTGGTCAAAATCAATACCACCCTCCGGACCAAGACCGGGGGGGGGGCTACTCTTTGAAGTAGCAATCCTGGCTGAGGCGGAAAAACTTGCGGCGGAGGTTAGAGCGACAGTGGGACAGACGACGAGTATCGAATGCCCTACTTGCCGCACCCTTGTCCTACTCTTGAACGTACCGACGTAGGCAGAAACCTCCAACATCGAGGCTAGCCTCATGGCAGCAGATATCAGCGCCACGGACCTGATGAAAGGCACCAACTCGGTTGTGTCTATCAAAAGGTCCCCCGGCAATGACAAAGGCGAAACTGCCCGCCTTGACCTTCCATTCCTGGCAGCTATTAAGGTCGTTGAAGCGCGAAGAATTGAATTTGAATGGTTCCACAGCCGGGTGAGGCTCCTTGTACGCGGTGATTTTATCCCTGGCAATTATACGAAAATGTAAGATCCGGGTATACGCCGTATATCGTCTCCAATACACCGCTGCAAAATCTATTTTTACTGCGAATAACTCTCATATATTTGTTTGATCAAACGTTTATGAAAGAATAACGATTTGCACTTAGATCGACGACAAATCGTATGCTCAGTTTACATGGCGACAGTACCGACTACACGTAAGGTGGCAATTATCCCACTATAATAAACGTGCGTCATTAGTATACATATACTTAAGGAGAAAACGTTATTATCCTTTTTTCGACCTCTCCGTTTTTTTACTAACATTCTCTTGACCCGTAGCCAAAAGGCTTTCTTTACAACTACCATCCGGCTGATCACTACTTTAATTCTAAGTATATATATTAAATACATCGGAGTGCTTCCACAGTTTTGCGAAAACATAATAAAAAACTACATCGGAGGTGCAGCTTTTGCCAGTATAATAAAATGTATTCTCATAGAGACGGTCTCTCCTCGTCATTCATGGATCGGTCGGGGAAAAGAGAGGTCCGAATTCCGACATCCATTTCTTCTGTAGGACTTGGCAATTATTTCGGAGTCCATTAATCCAACTGTTACGCTTTTAATAGAATTTAAGATGTTCTTTTTTCCTTCCCTATCCAAAACGATTCTTCACTCGCCTCCCTCGCTACCGTCGAATGGCTGTTGCCGAAATCTAAATTTCACGCCTCGTCGTATTAGGAAGCCCACTGACACTATAAATAAAAGCGCCATTATTTTATACACACACTTCACATAAGTGTGGGAGAGGGGTAGGGGTGGCACACAAGTACGCCATTTGAACTAAAGTCCTTACAAGCCTATGAATAACACACGGGTATCTCTAAAAACTACACTACATGGGTGGCACGTATTGTGTTCGCCTCCACAGCTACTTTCAACATTACCGATAGCCCCCCCCCCAGGGTCTCGTCCCTCAGCTAGTTCACGCATATAATTAACGCGCCACTTGATCCATTCCGCCATCGACGAAAAGTAATTAGTCAGGTGGTCCTATCGTTCCGTTTGCCCGCCAAAGTAAGTAATACAATAAGCCCCAGCCGTATGCCAACCACTATTGTTTTTTACAAAACGACTGGCCGGATTTAAAACGTTTCCTCATTCTACTCCCCCACCACCACCAACACTACCATTACTACCACCAACGACGTGCTCGAATGCCAGAAATACGTCTGCAGCCGTTTTCGTGAATACCAATGACAATTATTATTATTATTATTATTATTATTATTATGGGTATATATACCCGATACTTAATTGTACAAAACGCACGAAAAAATTTAAATCCGGAAAATCATTATAGGTACATTCTCTCTCAGATGCTTTTCCTACTCTATTTCACTTGGTGTTAGGTCACTACTTTATTATTAGGTAAATTATTATATAATATAATATGTATATATATACACACATTCTTATAGGATTAAGACAAGCTATTGAACATAATAATTCTAAAGCCTTTGAGATTTTTTTGATAATTTGTTATATAGTACATATTTGCTATTGGAATAATGATAATAAATTCTCGTTTCATACCTTACAATTTTTACGAATTCAAATAACGATTTCCTTTTTATAAATAATAGTAATGAAATTATTTAAATTCTGAAAACTATAGTACTCGAATTTTGTATTCAATTCCGAGCAGATTTTTTAAAAATAATAATAATAATAAGTTAATAAAATATCGAGTACATTTCTTTGCATTTTTCACAAATAATTAGTAAATAAATAATAACCGTAACAAGAAGTAATTTATTGCATTCTGAGTGCGGAGCTAAGATAGAAAAAATTCACGAATAAAAAAAAAACAATAAATAAGTAATAATTATTTTCTTTGTTGAATTTTGAGTGAAACGAAGAATTCGTGATATTTTTACAGCGGTTTTTCTTATATGTACCTATCGAAAAAATACAGATATAAAGAATGCTTCAATGATTTAATATAGCCTTATCTACAGAGAATGGAAATTTTATCAAAAGGGATTAACTTCCTAAGAGTTTGAAACGTTTACTAAAATGTTATGGCTATAAAAAATTTACGTAAAATATTATATTCAAATCTACAGCATAATAAATAACTACAGAATATATATTATATACTCGTATTTTGTAATTTCGAATCTAATACAATGTAATAATAACGAAAATTCTAGTGACTTAAGATATTCCTTAAATATTAATTTTAGTATATCGTCATTTTAATATATATTTAAAACCAGTTATACAACATTTCAACTCGATATACAATTTCAAAAATATTGAAATAAACCGTTTTTATTTCGATTTTAATTATCCGTTTTAATATGGAATAGGTAGGCCAAATAAGCTTATACATTTTAATTATAATTAACGTTAGCATCTTTGAACGTCTTAAATCAATTCCTTTTTACAAGTATTAGTCGTATTAGTTTCGAGCTTTCCATATAAATATTATTTCTCGAAAAATAACAAACGTTTCACTATTTTGACAAACAACGAGTTTAATAAAAAACTTAACTTCAAATCCAAAACGGATGTGAATGGAAAGTAAATCATCCATCACCGTAAACGCAAAAGTATATTATAAGCCTATATAGCTCACATATCACGCGACGTGCCGTCAACATTCTCTTTTACCCAATAAAATTATTTGATTGATTCTCTAATGTAAACTACGGCAATGTACAATAAAATAATGAAAAAATGTATATTAATAATAATCGTTATTATTATTATTGTTATTTTGTTATTATTATTATTATTATTATTATTATTATTATTATTATTATTATTATTATTATTATTATTATTATTATTATTATTATTATTATTATTATTATTATTATTATTATTATCTGCTCAAATGTTGTCGTCGATGTTATTAACGCGTAGTGAACCCGATTTGTCGTTTGTCTGCAACCACAAAACTTCTCAGCAGCATACTATAAATGATACACTTAATATAATATTATACAATGATATATCAACGACAACGTCATCGTCGCCTTCTGTCGAATCCATTAAGTCGCGATACGGCTGCAGCGTTATAAAATCGCTAGGCCGTACGCATTGTTCTGTAGTCCGGAAGTTCTTAACGCTCTTATCGATCCCATCTCAACAATAGGACTTGGAAAACGGTATTTTTTCTTCTTTATTTCGTATACAAAAATCGCTCCTTGAGCTAACCCAGTTAGCTACGTCACGATCTGTATTCCACATAATATGTTATGTCATAACGAACATAATCTCTCTCTCTCTCTCTCTCTCTTCGGATAACCCAATGTATAAAAAAAAAGATTTTTGTACATATTGGATAATATATAATAATGATAGGAGTTTATTGAAAAACAAATAAATAACTAACTAAAACAACGAAAAGCGTAGGACAAAGAACACGCGGGATACTGGCGATCAATGCCAATTCCGCACGTTCATGTATGCATAGATTCGACTTGTATAAAGTTATTTGATCGTGGTTGATAGTTCAGATAATCACGAATCTATATAACTGAGGGTTGAATAATCGAGTCTCCGCTATATATATTTATTTATTTATTCTACCATAATTTGTATTGACAACATAATTGAAATGTCTACGAAATTATTGATCACCTTCAGTTAAGATTAGGTTAGCCATACAAAATATTCTCACTTTTCAGAAACTACGAATTATGATTCGGTATATTAATAGAGACACGAATTCACCGACAAATATTGAAATAACAAAAAGCAAACAAGTTGGTGGCAAATGACTGTACTCGTCCCTCGGAATACAGACTTCTTGAAGATAGTTGATGGCTCGTGGCTGGAACGTCAATGAGGTGCAGTTAACTTGCTCTGGTGAGAGCCTTTTCTACTCCGCTCGACGAGAGACTTCCCTTCCGGGGAGACTTCTCTCTAACGCACGAGTAGACGGAGGACTCGTCACTGACTAGGCGGAAGAACCTCTCCTGCTCGATCGGCAGCCCGGGCCGACTGCTCGTGTCTGCTGTGGACTGCTCTGCGCTGACCTCAACTGCGCCCTGGACTGCCACCGAAAAAGGCCTAATTTTTGGATTATATAAGCTCCGTGGGACGAATCTAAACTACGGACGATTCGAAAAATAATTAACAGCTACACTATAATCGTCGATTATAAATGTACGAATCTCTTCAACAGAGATCCATGTTCCTAATTTTCACATTAATTGTGTTCATTCTTATATTTCTTCGTTTTGTTTTGTGTATCCACTTCTCTTTCGTTGTAATACATAAACGTTTTCTTTATACTAATCGCGCCGTGTATAATAGTGAAATACTTATATTTATGTGAATATATTATATTCGTAATATATTGTAATATGCATCTACATGCATATCATAATTTAGTTTAGTTTACGTAAAAAAAAATGCTGTACACAAATATTTTAAGATTTCTTAATAAAACGAACTGCCCCTCGACCTTCTTGGAATACCGACTATACTAAAGGAATCATACATAAAACACATCCGAAAGAAATAAATATAATGAAGGATAACGACCGCAATGGTTAGTGATTTACGGTAAATCGCCCGACCGCCTGCGGCACGAAGGGAGAAAATCGAATATCTTTACAAATCACAGGAAACTGGACAAATTCTACAGAGAACACATCCGAAAGCAATAAATATAAACATACATGAAGAATGACCACCGACAGGATTAGTGACCAACTAACGGTAAATCGCGCACTGCGCGAGATACTTTCACACGCCGACACTAAAAAGCGTACACAGAATCAACCAAACAAAGGAACTCAGGGATTACAACCAGCGACTCACTGATCCGAAGTACTGTCTTCAGGCTTTCCGGTCCAATGAGGGTATTGCCGATAACGTGTTAAAAAAAAAAAAAGAGATTACAACCACCACGGTCAACAACACAAGCGCCGCAACACCAAACGTACCGATTTCTATAGGGCCATGACCCCACGAAACCTATATAACCCAAAAATTACGCTTCTAAGCAGGCCAGTGCAGAACAATCCATAGCAGACACGAGCAGTCGGCATGGGCTGCCAGTCGAGCAGGAGGCTCTTTCGCCCAGCAGTGACGAGTCTCCTGTCTACTCGTGCGTTAGAGAGGAATCTCTCCAGAAGAGAAATCTCTCGTCGAGTGGAGTAGAGGAATCTCTCACCAGCGCAAGTTAACCGCACCTGACGACATTCCAGCTACGAGCTATCAACAATCTTCAAGAAGTCGGTATTCCGAGAGACGAGTCCCCAGTCATTTGTCACCAAACGCGTTTTTATCATTTCAACATTTGTCGATGAATTCGTGAAGCGAAAGTACCGACCCAACCTTTTTCCTCATACCTCTGCACAACCTCTTGTGTCTCTAAACCAAAGAAGTCGAACACGGTCGGCTGGGTAAGAAATTGCGACTCTGTTTATCTAACACTTGTTATTGATTATATTCGAATATTTTGACTATATCGAATATATTTAACACTTCTTAATTACGTTCCTGAATAATTTTCGTACTCACGACCTCGAACAAATTAACCCTAATAACTCGTTAAACTTCCCCTGTCACCCTTTTCACCTATCATCCAGGTATTCCACATATTCCTTATTCCCTTCCACTCCCTTACTCTCCTATTCCTATCTTTTATTTTACTTTTACTTTTATTTCATTTTTATTTTTATTTCATTTTATTGTTTTTTGAGTTAGTGCAGTTGTGTACACAATAGAAAATATCGACATAAAGTTTATATTTTCGATAGCATATCTGAATTAGAAATGAAAATTATATGCCCTATACTATCACACACTCTCCGTGAACTTAGATATCGCAATTACTCAATTAATTGTAATCGATATTTAAAACGTTATTAGGTACCTATTATTAAATATATTCGTTTAATTTTGACGTTGATAGAATATTGATTTATTGACGTTAATAAACTTATTACTAATGTTACGCCAATAGAGGTATACAGATTAAAAATTAATTATGTATTTTATTCGCAATTTTGTTATTTTATAAATCTATATTTTTTTTATCGTGTATTTATTTAATTATAAAACTTAAAATCGTAGTAATTGATTTTTAAGACGTGAACAAAGATTATTCGTTTTTTTTTCCAACATACAAAACATTTTTATGGAATATTTACTTTATAGTAATAATACGTACTTTATAGTATTATCAAAAAAATCCTAAGCTATCGACAACCATAATCTTCAATTCTTAATATATTTACGAAAATGAAAATGTTAACGATTTACCACGAATCGGTTTGGAAAAAATTAATTATCTGTGGCTTATATATTTTCGTTTAAATTTGAGTAAATTTAATAATAGCGTTAATACCATAAATGTGAATAAAATTCGTTTATTACCTACATTATTTAACGTACGTTAAGACTTGAGAAGTTGAGAATTCGTATCTCCAAAATTAATTTCGTAAATGTTTTAACAAACGCGTTTCAAGGAGCGTAGAATATTTTATATTTCTGTAGTGCACAATATAAATATATGTGCGTAATATACAAATAATATAAATAAATATTCGCTTAAAGTTTAATTTTTTTTAACGATCGAAATTCTACGATTCTTTTAAGTAGAATATAATTAATCTTGTTCTTTGAACCGACAAATATTTTAAAACGGTAAACGTATGAGTTTAACTTGAATTGAAAAATTGAAAATTCTCGTTACTTTTTGATCACATCCCGTATGCGATGTATTATGTATAATGTTAGCGAAATAAACTTCATAGTATTGTGCAACGCTTGAATGGTACCGTCTAAACAACGGGCCTAACGTGGAATTTTTACGTTTTCGTATTTATGAAAATTAAACCGAACCGATTTTACGATCGAAATATATTTTATTTATTACGTTTAAACGGCGTTTATTATTTAATACGCCTTTATTCGTTGTATATTACTTTGCCGCTGTAATAAAAACGACAAAGTATTGACGCGAAACGACTACACGCGTGGGGCAGTATTACAGTTAAATTTCCGCACGTAATCGAAGCAGGAGACTTCGATACTATAACGACATTGTAATAACTCAAAAATACAGAAAAAAGGAAATGACGGCGAATTGTTTTATTATTTAACGAGCTATTGTGATTAAAGTGCGGGGTCGTGAGGCCGAGAATTATTAAGGTATAAATCGAAATACGTTGAAAAAGTATTGGTAAAGCCAAATTATCGGTTGTGGCGATAATAACCAAATAAAATGAACGGTAAAAAGAATTACTTACCTCGCGCACCGTATTCGACTTCTGTGGTCCAAAGACGTAACAGGTCGTGCAAAAGATTGAGTGAAGTAAAAAAGGTCGGGTCGGTGACTTCGCTTTCTCAAATTCGCCGGCAATGAGCCGAATCGCAAAAATATTCCTACAAAGAACTGCACTCGTCCCTCGGAGGACTACCGACTTCTCGGCGAGTTGCCGAGTTCTGGCCGGGAGTGTGTGTGCACTGACCGGAAGAATTAATCTCGAGGGCCTGAGATCTAATTTTTGTGTTTTAATAACGGTGCCTGCAGGTTGAGACCCGTGACGGTGCACCGGTTAACCAAGACCATATTCGTTAATAGAAATCGTTTTGCGTTTGGCCTTCACGTTGTTGGTGACGTTTGCCTTTATAATTGTATACGTCATGTCTGTCCCTTTTGGTATCGATAAAATTGTTCGTATTTAAACTTAATAAGGGTATTTCGTGAAAATCTTTTTCGTTCTCCGCCGACCTAATATCCTTTTTATTTAGTTATATAACCCTATCCCGGATGGTCGTCACCTCTAGTCCATGTTTACGCATTTTTTGTCATATCGTTTGTAAGTTAATTTTCGTGTTGTACGTACGATTTATCTATGTTTATACGATTCGTTATCCTTCGATAATATGGTCGGCATCCTGAGGAGACGAAACGTCAGCTAGTCTTTATTAAAAGAAAACCATTTGCGCGTAATACTTTTACAGCAAACACGAATCATTTAAGTTCACTGTTGTCGCAATTATGATGTGCATGCGTATCATTACAATACGCGTATACCATTAATATACTAAATATTATAAAAACTTACGCGATAATTGTAAATAAAATATAGTCACGCTCGTCTATATCATATTATCATCTTATATTAAACATGATCTACGTGACCTAAACTAAAATTAGTTTGGTACAATTACTAACTGATTACGAAACGCGTCATTTGAAACTGCGTCATCATCAACACGAAGGACAATCGACGATATTTTATCGAAATATTGAATTTCGTAAATATAGCGGCTACTCCGCATTAAGTATTATCCGAATGACCTATATCGTTCCACACGATTATTATAAAATACGTCGAACACACGGAATTAATAACGTTTAAAAAAGTACGAAAAGGAAGTAAACACGAAGAGATGCAATCGAATATATAAGGGCCACTCTTTTGGTACGAGCAGATATTATTCAGTTCCAAAAGCGAATGATGGTGCTCGTTGCCGGCAACAGGAGCTGCTCAATCTAGGCGGCGGGAAGTAACCGCTGCATTTCCCGTACGTGACATCCCTTCGTAACGTAGGACTTTTTCCGATATAACGGATAGGCGGAGATTGTGATCTTTTTTATTACGAAAAATCTACGTATTTGATGTATTTCACGTTTTGCTCGTCGCTGACTTCGTCGATACGTGCGAAGGCTTCGTCCCAACACATACATGCCCAACGTCCTTTACGTTCGCTCAAGTACATATTTACCCGATCAAGAATACGAAGGGTCGACATCGGTACCAGGTAAGTGCAACACGCATGACTGACACAGTCATGCGGGCCACCTGTGAATAGTATTCTGGAGGAGGGCGACGACGTGGGAGAAGCATAGATGGCAGCGGCGTTTGTAGACAGAAGGGGCTTCGTCCATACGATCGGGGCGATTCTATCTACAAAAGAGGAAGGTGAACGGACGACTAGGATGACTCAATAAGGACGCGTTGTCAATAGCTATTTATGTTCTGTCCGTTATTAATATGTACTTTTGGTCGACCTTACATATTTACGTGCAACGGTATCCTAACGTAATTTACTCTCAATTTTCAACAGTACATTACGAATACATCTCAGTTCATTATATTTGTTTTCGGCGTTGTGTAACGAACTTTCCCCGTAAATATGAGTATTGCGTTAGGTTTTTGTATATTTTATACGTACGTACATTTTCTCGAACGAACGATGGCAACGAGGAGACAGTATTGAGACCAACGGTTCCCTCCTCGATGTCGATCAAAACAAATATTTAAAAAGCGCGTGTAGTCCGCTATATTCGATTAAATTCGAAGAAAAAAGTATCGACTTGGAAGAAGTTTAATAAGTAATACAGACAAATTTAAGATCGAATAACAAACTATAATATTATATAATACGGCGAATAATAATAACGTAATAAAAATAATTAATGTACTCTACGCACAAATGTACTGCGACAAGACAATCGACAGACCGCCTTACCACCGCAAAAATAATAATAAATAAATCGTATAATATTAAAACACATAAGTGAAGGATAGTTCTAGAATTACACAAAGATATAATCGTATTCGATTTTGTAAAAAGGCCGAATTTACGGACCGGTTATAATAGAAAACTAATAATTCCTCGACAAAGTCAAAATCGGCTTATAGGTATTATTCACTTTCTGATATGCCTTATGAGAATGTATTGATAAATATGACAACGAGAAAAAGATATAGTAAAAATGATAGCGAATTATAATTATTAATAAGTATTCGTTCTAAATTACAATTGTAGGAACGAATAATTATAAAACTCCGATAAATACATCCCTTCTAACATTTCTCATCGCTAATAATTGCAGTCTTAGTCTATTGTAATGTATTCTTCATCGGAGGCTTGGTATTGTGTTGTTCTGGAACCCATTTTTTTTTCTGTGTCAGGTGGTTAGCCTCACACCAAACCCCCATTAATGGAGGGCCCAACGGGTTGGGGGATTTCTCCCCTCTTCTTGCTGGAATCGTTCACCTGGAACTTTCCACCTGCAAAGGGCTTGTAATATATTACTTTCTTAAAAATCGTAATAACTCGAGAATAAAAATAAAAAATAGGAAAAATGGGAAAAATTATCTAACTACCTGTATATAGGTGTACGGTATGAGTAGGGAATGTGTTTAACTTTTAATGAATTATTACGTAGATTTGTTTTCGGGACATTCGTGAGTTCGAGAATTATTTAGGAACGTTGTTATTAATTACCACTTACCCGTCCGGCCTTGTCGATTTGAATGAATATAAAAAGAAATACTTGTAAAGTCAACTGAGAAAAAGTTGGGACGGCGAGTTCGCTTATGCAAATTCACCGACAATAAAAACGAGTCGAGACGCAGAAATTCTGGTGTAAAGAACAGGCCTTGATCGTCGGAATACCGACTTCTGTTACCTGATGGCTCGTAGCTGGTGTACGCTTACGTTCTATTGAAGAGGAGAGTTGTCTGTCCCTGTGGGGAGACAAACGTCATCCGGTGTTCCACCGACTCGCTGTGCCGAGAGCCGGTGGTCTACCGACGGACAGACGGTCAATTGACTGACCGGCCCGTCTGCTGACTGCCCGACAGACTGTCTTTTCGCTAGGGTGTAATTTCTGTGTTTTATAGCCAAATCGTCCGGCTATATTATTGCGACGTGGCGGCCGATTAAATGTCGTCAAAATCGGCGTATTGTGTCTCGCGTTTTTTTGTATGGTTAATTGTAATTATCGTGGTCTACCGGGTTTATTGTTTTTCCATATTTTTCTATTTGCTTAATAAGAAACACGTGTTCATTCGATTCGTGCCCGTTGGCGCGATATATTTTTTTATATAGCTGCGTAATTATCGTAAACTTTTTTATTTAAATCGAACGTGTCGAATTCTGTGGTCGTCGTGAGATTGCGACTCGGCCCCTTTTTAGCGCGCTATATGAGATTATTGTTAATATTTTATTAAAATATGGTCGGTATTCCGAGAAGTTCAAGCGCCGTCCTAACATTTATTAAAGCGCCATCTTTCAATACGTTAATAGGTCAAATTACGTCGAAATATTGCGATTATGGTATTAGTTCTTATAATTATGTTATCTGTGGATATCGTTACAAAATGTTACGCCGAATTATACTAACGCGTTTCACCAACTATAGCGGTTGATTTATTAAAATTGCCAAACGCGACGTTGCTAAAACGACACACTTGGCAATATATTATACGCGATCCGACGGCTTTCTGTTGAAACTGGATAGCCATGCCACATTTTTAAGTTAATAAGTACTGTCGGTGTTAAAATTTAAGACGTTGTTAAAATTTCGATATTTTTTTAAAATTATTATTAAGCGAAACGTACGTCGAAAATTCTACATTTGAAATACGGCAACATACGTAACCGGAAAACTCGAGTTAAATAGTAAAAGGAAATTACTAGTCTGCTCTACGCACAAACGTACTGAGACAAGACAATCGGCAGACCGCCGCTATAGTAATAATACTCCGCGTTGTAAATACCGCGCATTAATCCCACACCCGTGATAGGCATGCGCAACCCTTTGCTTACTCGATACGTATATGGTTAAATTATAATTTTATATTTGGACAAAAAGAATTTCAAATCGATTCCCGAATACACGGCTCTACTAGACTCGTGCTTCTAACTGAACTCAATTATTAACTACCCTCTCCCCGCAGGGCCTGTAATTATTGTTCCCCCGCTTCCTTTTTTTACTCGTAATTTTCCGTCTATTGGTAATACCGACCTAAATTATTTCGTTTTGCTCGTGATTGATTGACGATCATCTGCCGGCCGTACCGACACGACGGTGATAATATTAATATTTCGGTCGGACGATCTCTGTCTAGAAGTCCCACCACGCCGCATCATCCGAAAACGTCGTCGAACGTGCGCGCGAGCGAGTGTCCAATTTTTCGTTTCTCTCCGGACGATTGTCTTTGATCTACGCGAGGGACGCCGGCGGTTCGTTCGAACAATCGCTACTGATGGGAGCAGCGCCGGTGCCGAACGAATAATGTCCCCCAGTGACGGCGGTTTCACAATATCGACGGTTCCGTGTCACGGGCAGGAGTAACACGACCGGGGGAACGCCTTATAAAACGAATGACGGCCGTCATTTACGCGTTCGGTGGATTAGGGGACCCGCCGGATAAACGTCACAATCGGCGTCGTCGTTTGAATTCGAAAGTTCGAAACATTTCGAAAGCGAAAATTCGGGCGGATGCGCGCCCGACGAAGGGACCACCTAATCGCGAGTCGTCATTGGCATTATCGGTTCTCGTTTGCCGATAATCGCGACTAGTTGTCGAGGGACGGCGTCGTGTACGTGTAGTCGGGACGACGACGAAATATTAGCCGTTTTTTTAGACGTTTAAAAACGTCGGGAGACGGACGGAACCGGGAGAACTATTATAAATATTCGTCTCGAAACTATTCGCGCGGTATTCGTTATTATTTCCGTGAAAACCGTTTTTGGACATTCGCTTTTGCGGTGTTTTTTTTCTTCTTCGCCGACGTTAAATAATATCGCGACTAGAGGCACGCGCGTAATCGTTCCCATTCCGCCTGAGTGACCGTCAACGCGGAATACGACCGAGCATCCACACCCCCACCACTCTCCCCGAAATCATCAGAAAAAGCACTTGACGTAACGGACGTGCGTTTTTCGATTCGTTTCGCCCGGCAATTTTCGTCTCCCGCCGAGAGTTCCTAGACCGTTAGTTCCGCGTATTTACCACGTCCGCCGTTACGCGCCGAACAAAAAACGTACCCCGAAGTCGTATTATAAACGTTATCGTAAATAATTCGATCACGATGAACCTAGTCCGATGTTTTATTCGATAGGACTAAACGCTCGGTGGTGTGCGTCGGCCGATGTGATGACCGATCCGTTTTACTTGAGCGCGCCACACACGTTCGCACACGCACAGTTTCGTCTATGCAGATAATGAACCGTACGTGTGTAGGTTGGAAGGTCGTTTTAGAACTGCGCGATTAACGTATTACAATTATCGTTGCCGTTATATTAATTATTATCGTAAAATATAATACACAAACGCGATATTAATGTTCCGTTTACTTACTAAGCAACGTCGTGGCATTTAAAAGTCCGATTTCTTAATATTTTTCGTACCGGAAACTGTAAATATAAATATTACGTTTAAATTGACCCGTATTTCCAAATGTGCAAGCTTTTTTCGATCGTGGGAGGTACCAAACATTCCCCCCCTCCGGGAAAATACGCCACTAATTGTAGAACACACTGATCGAGCGGTAACAATCCACATATTGAAAAGGTTGACGACAGGTCCCCCTCCGTCGAGAGGACCGTGTGGCTAGGTGTCTAAAAACACGCGCACACACACGCACGCATACATACATACATACCCGCAGGCTCAATCGTGACCGCGTAATATTCGGTAGGCGAATTTGAGGTTTATTTCAAATTCTGGACGTGGCCGATGTTTTTCGCGAAAGCTATTATTGTCGACAAGAAAACGTACTGCAGAGGTGACGTAGTCAGAAAACTAAAACACGCTCAAACTTAGAGCAACACGCGTTTCAATACGCTAATCGGAACGCGATACTTAAACACTTACTCCCGTGTCCAGCCTTTAGTCGGACCGTTTTTATTCTGCGTTTAAGTAACCGTGTTCCGATTAACGCGTATTTACGTCAGTTTAAGCACGTTTCTTTGCCTGACGACGTAACACAACCACTATTTTGTACCTATGGCGATTATATTTCAATTTGTCGTCCGTAAAATACTTCCGACGTCCACAAATCCATGGGCGCCACTAATTGTCGTTCGGTACACGCCGGCCTCTCCCCCGGGCGCGACGATTACGCGCTCGTATATACCAACCGGACGAAACGATTTTCAGCGTTTCCCAATTTTGCGTAAAATCCACTCGGTCGATTACACGAACGTGTATCTCGCGAATGAATCCGACGTCGCCAATCGCGTCAATGTTGCTCCAAAAACCCGGCGCGTTTTCGGTACATTTATCATCCATTCACACCCCTCACGGGACAAGGACTCTCGCACCAATGTCAAATTGTTCGATTTCGATATTTGTTGGACAACACGTTTAACGGTCGACAACGGTTTTTCTACGTTATGGTAGTAACAGATGGTTGGTCCTAGTTGTTTCCTGTACCGGAACCGTAAACGGTTTAAAACCGTACAAATTATTCGAATTTTCGCGAAAATACCAAAAATAGATTCGTTCGATGACCTACACAAACAAAGCCATCGAGTCCAATTTCTTTTCACAATTAAATTCTAATCCAAGTTTACAGTTCACGAACTAATAACAAATACGTTAGTCACGTGCTAATAATTATGTCAACGTTATTATGGCTAAGAGGAGGCTGAATTAAAGGAATGGAGTCACATTTTATAAAACCGAGTTCTAAAAATAAATCGTATAAATAAAAAGTTCTAAAAAAATAACGTTTAATTTTAAATACAGATTATATACAATTCATAAAAATATGACAAAAATCTTATTATTTTTTCTAAGACAGATTATACGAACTCATTAATACGTATATAAAGTAATTGACAAATAAAATTATAGTGTAATAGCGATAAAAATGTTACGATGTTAAATAATAAAGGTCCTCTTAAAGTTTGTCTACACAACATTTCGATCACCAACCAGACTTTTACAAATGTTAAACGACCAAACTGTTGTTACACGTTTTTTAGGAATTATGGGGGGGAAATTTGAAATCCCACGTTCATTCTATATATATTCCTCTAAAAACAACCTTGACGTTTGAAGTTTTTTTTTCATTTTTACACACAATTACTACGAATGTGCATTGTGTTTATTTTTCAAGTGAAACAAAAATCACAACGTACAATCGACTTTGTTTTGATAGAACTCGGTTTTATAAATAATGACATATTTTCCATTCGATATGACTATAATTAATTGAAGTAGCCAGTAAAAATGAACTTGTGCGATGCATTTTGAAATATTACAGAAAAATGTAATGGGGGGAGGGTGTAAATTGACTGAACAGCTAAATACAAACATAAACAGTTATAACAATGTGCGTAACCATCAAATAAATTAGAACCTTCCAAATTTTTTAATTTCTATAATATTAGTTTTCAAAATCAATAGATACCGTGGACACTTGTTTTTAATTAAAAATAAGCCATACTATAGCATTTATTTGTAATACACATAATTTTTATTGAAGATACTAACTACATATAGACAGACGATTATTTATCCACCCATGGGTACAATTAAGAAAAGATACAAAGATGTAAATAATCATATTAAAAACATAATCATTTTTCCCATATAATATTATTACATTTTCATTTAAACATAAAAAAATTGTAAAAAAATTACTTAAGGTGGGGAGGGGAACATATAATACATTTTCCATTTTGTAAAAAATAAACATAAAAAAAATATATTTAACTCAAAAAATAAATTATTACACCTGACTTAATGAACAAAATGAAACATTATCAGGAAAAAATAATGAATTTTGATGCGATACTATTGAATAAACGAAATTTTAGAAGGTTTAGAAGGAGAAAATGATACGTCTGTATGATCACCATTCTCCCAATGGGTAATGTTCATTAACGACTAAGGACAGGTCGTCAAAGTGTAAATGCAGACACAACATTAAGTCAATTGGAGTTCCAGTAGGGAGTAGCTCCTTGGCTATAGTTTTGCTTCACATTCACCTTGCTGGTGGTAGGATTCACAGACTGATTACGGCTCATAGTACCTGTTCCATTGCTAAGTTCTTGCTAACATTATGTATTTTACAATGAAAATGGTTTCTTTTTAATATGGATTTTTTTCTTTACTTACCCCTTGCCTGTTCTGAACTCTCATGTCGATCTAAAAACAAAAACAAAAATATCCAAATTAATTTTCTGATAATATGATAATATTAATTAAATGTGCATACAATCATCATCAAATAGATAGGCACAGTAATCATGAAAGTATGAATACAAATTAATGGTTTAATGAAATTAAACATTTTAAAACTAATGTTATACATCTGAAATCAAAACATCTGCCATTTTTCTTCGTCTAACAAATATAGATTTGATTAATTTGTTTTAATGACACTATCAAATAGAAAAACAAATTTAAAATACAATTATCAAAATAATACCATCACTATGGCAATCTATCTGATCATGACCCCTATAATGTATGTAATGCACACTACAAACTATAGCACACAGCCAGCAAAAAGCAAACCACTATATCATGCCCTATATGAAGAATCTTTGTATCAAAAATCATTTTAAAATTATCATTTATATGAACAATTAAATGAACACAAAATTCAAATGAATGCCAATTAACAAAAAAATTAAGCATGAATTATCATATAATGGTATAAACAAAATTCAATATAAATATAAACATATATATTTAAAACTTAAACTGCTTTTATACAAATTCAGCACCAGAGTATGTCCAATAGGTTTTTTTTTCACTGGCCATACTATAGTAATACCATCATTGCATAGAAAATAAACAGAATAACGTCTATCATTAAAACCTCAATTTTATTACACTTTTTAATCATTGTGGGGAAAAATAAATGTTACATAAACAATAATTCATCATTAACACCAGTAATTGAAGATTTTGATATGATTTCTGATTTGATAATTATTTTATTTTTAATTTACATTATATATATATCCTCCCTATCAGGCACTTTACTATATTTAGTGATTTCTAATAATCAAAAAAAAAAAAAATTACATGCTTTCATCCAATGCCACACATTTTTTTATAAGTTAGATTTAAAGTTAATGTTTTTTAACCCATAGATCGAATAGTAATGACTATCAATTACTCTTAAAACAAATTTATTAATAATAATCATTATAAATATATCACTATATAACAAGTTATAGTTTATTTTATTAAATATATAGACATTCCAAATTATGTAATGATTAATCTCTCTCTACAATATATTGACTATGGATTTTTAAAAAAACTTAAGAGAAATTTCTAAAAAATAAAAAATTAAATGATTTGTATTTAACCCTCAAACAATTATTGCAATTTATTAAATGATATAACAAGAAATATTAATAAATAAATATGTCAAACCTGATGATGCAAAGGTGCAATATGATGTGGCTGCGGGTTACCTGGAGGCAGTGGTGAAATAAATACTGGAGCGTAACTACCACCACTATGGTGTCCCCCAACACCACCATTATTCAAGGCTACAGAAAAAGGAGGCGATGATTGATAGGATTGTTGTTGTTTATCATAAGGCTAAAAATTAAAATTAAAATATAAGTAATTTTAATTTCAATTGCACGGGTCATTACATTTAATCATTCAAATATACTCACATTAACTTTATTAATTGTAGTTTTGCTTGAATACATTGCAGCGAGATCAGACGAATTTGTCTTGCCCTGAGCTTGAGAAGTCTGTTGACTGGACACACCCACTTTGCTTGAACTTCCATAGTCATTGTTTGAACCAGTAACTGAAGATGAACCCAAAGTCTCATACACATTGTTATAACCAGCAGGCGCGGTTGCAGTCTTATTGTATCCTGACATAGTATTGGTAGCTCCTGTGCCATGACTGGTTGCATTTGCTGCTGGCGCCATCTGATAACGAACCGCGTCGATGTGTTTTTTCAGTGTTTTATTTCATTATTTATTTATTTTATATATTATAATAAACATTCATAAGAGATTTTACTAATTATTTTTTTACTTTTTTTGAATTAGTTAACCCAAAATGAACAAAAATGATATATAAATACATATAAATAAATATATTATATGTAATATGTATATAAATATATATATATATACACACACATACACACGAGCAATGATTTAATAAAAAAAGGAATGTTCCCCCAAAACCTGAGAAATAAGTATTTGATTCAATTTTTTACAACTAATACTAAGGAAAAGGATGTCAAAATAAATTGTAACTGGATAAGGTGATTTGGATGATTAAACATTCATCAAGTATTTTGTTCGTCCGCTGTGTAGCAATAGATCTAACAAAAAGAAAAAAGAAAAAATCATACAGAAATTTACTTCAGAATCAAAGTTGCAATAAAGTTAAGTGGTGATTTTATAATACACACCCTTATTTACATCTTAAATCTGTTTCTTAGAATTGAACCTTAAAACGTGTTAATAAATATATTGAGTTAATTATTTCTTCTTTGTTAAATAAATAGGGGGTATGATTAGATTTATTATAAAATATAAACAGGCACGTATATGAGAGATTAATAAAAGATAAATTAAACCCCCTTTCTAAATACAAACATAAGAGCATTTTTATAAATCTTAAATATATATATATTTATACATACTACATATATATAACTATGTATGGCATCCACCCAATCCAATTAACAAAATGTATACGTGCCTGAATATAGAACATTAATATTTTTTAGATCTTTTAATTGTATAACCAAAATATTCTACTAATAATATATTTATTTATTAAAAATATTACAAAATGTTAAATTTTAAAGTATTTAAAATTTTCATTGCAAATCATACATGCACTATACAACATATATATTATATAAACAATAATGTTTGTTAATATTACAGTGAATTAAGAAACTTAAAAATTGACTATCTATTTTAATGAACAACTTTACTATTCATAAATTAATATATTTTGATATAATATTAAAACAAACACATATAGTCTATAAATTTAATAAAATAGAAATTTCTGAAAATATTAATAAAATGAATAAAAACCAACAATTAAGTAAAATCACTATCAATGATAAAAACAAAATTTGGTCATTTTTGTAATATTTTTTAACATGAATAAAATAATTTTAATTGAAATACTTTTATATAATTAAATTCTTAATTCGGAAGATTTAAGTAAATTTTATAAATTTTTGACAAGTTTAAAATTAAATTATCCATAAAACCATATACTACTTGATTTATTATCAGTGTTTATTATTGTTATATATATGCATAATATTTTGAAATATAAATTGTTTTTAAAAAAAAAAATTTATCGACTATCATGAATAGTTTTACTAATTTTGGATATTGTTTTACAATAAATAACTTAAATAAAATATTTAGATATTAAATGAATATTTATCTAGGCAAATACTTAGCAAGTACAAATCAATAATTAATTCTTATAATTTACATTAAACTATCCAGTATTATATATATTATATCAAAATTTAGCTAAATTGAAAAACTACCAACAATAATTTATTACTTAAAATAGTACATGCATGTAGATTTAGAATAATGAATTACATATAAAAACATCATAAAAATAAAAAATAAAATTTACATTAGACATTTATTTTTTACTATAACATTTTATAATAAAAATATATGAAAATATCTTTGAAATTATCAGTTAAATTAAAATTTAAGTGCATTATGAATAATTAGATACAACAAATATATTTTTTTTATTATTTAAAAAATCATATATTTCGTAATAAATCCTAAAACAATTATTAAAATGCATATATATATATAACTGAAAAATAATTATATTTTATTTTTATTTTATAATTTATAATTTATTTAAAATAAACAGAATAGAATAATTTTTATTAAACTCACTTTTTATTAAAATCATCAAGTTAACGTTTATTAATATAAAGTAATAAAAATATTATTTTTTTAAGTTTATTTTTTTTACCTATTATATTATATGTACATATATATATGTGTGTATGATGTTGAAATATTAAAAATTAATTATATTACAATATCATAACAAACACCTATTTATGATGTATATTCAATATGAAAATAAAAACATTTAATCGTATTAGTCTTTTATTATTTATATTCATATAACAATAAGTTGAAAATGTAATAATGTTAATCATCATGAAATTAAATGTATGCTTTAAGACAGCAATATACAGTTTTATAATCAATAAAATAATAACTAGATTAATGAACTTACCGGGTACATTGTACCATACTGGAACGGATTAGCAGGTATCACAGACTGACCATAATAATATGTATAACTGGGAGTAATAGGTGGATTTAACAATGTTTGTTGATGAGTCAACGTTCCAGTCTAAACATAAATTAAAACATTATACATGATTTTAATAAAAATGTAATTTAGTTGGTTAAAATATTCTGCAATATCCATAATTTTTAAGGTATGGGTATTACATAAAGAAAATATTTGAATACAGTAACAAATTAATAAATATTTATATTACTTATAAATAAGTTTACTTTATGATATTTAAAGGTTCAGGCTCAAACTTTAAAATTCTGGAATCTTAAAGTCAAGACTAATATTTCTTCAATTAACTTATCGAGAATATTATTATAACATAACACTAACAAAATGTGAAATTTTATCGTACTTTTTTAAAAATATTTATTTTATGTTATTAAATAGATTATCTCATTAAAAAATAAATCATCCTTTGACATAAATAACTAATTTATATTTCAAAAAGTTTAATATATCAATATTGATTTATGAAATGTATTGTTAATTAACTATCAACAAATATATTGTTATGTAATAATATAATATAACAAATTTTTATCATCAATTTTATTTTATTTCATTATTCTTATATATATTATATATTATTTATTATAGCAAGACTGACAAAAAATAACTGCGATAATCATGTTTCTATTAATGAAATATTAATAAAATTAGAAGTTTCTACATTAATAAAAGTATTTTAGATTTTTTTCATTTTAAATACCATATGTCAAATTTGTACATAATTTATTTTGTTCATAATCAAATGTATTTAAACTTTAGTATACTTATGTTATAATTAATTGAAAATGTATATAAACTAAAATTTTTAATTAAATTTTGGCTTGAAAGTAATTTATGTAACTATCATAAAACAAACCACTTAAGATATATAACTACCATAGCACACTTCATTGACCTTACTATAATATTAACTTTATATTGTTTTATTTCCATATATATATTATATTAACATATATATCAAAGTAAAAGATAGCATAACTACATATACAAGCGTATAATATAAAATGTTTAACCTGTTGTGAAAGTGTAGAAGGAACTGGTGAAGCATTATTGTCTGCACGCGCAAATCTTGAATCTGTTAATGATGAGTAACCTGCAACATTAGAAAGACCAGCTCCAGCAGTTTCTCTTCCAGTCAGACTTGATGATACACTAGGATACATTGGATCAGGTGAATAAAAGTTAGTTGTCTGTAAATTAAAAATATTTAATTAATATGGTTTATTTAAATTTTTTTCACAATTTTTTACCATAGGATGAGGCAACCTTGATTGCACCATTTGTAAGTGTTCCTCGCTATACATTACAGGATGTGATTGATGATAGTATCCTGGAATACCCTGTTGGCTCAATATATACTGAGCACCAACAAGTGGAGCAACACCAGGAGGCATTCCTGATAACACACCACTTTTATTTGCTAAAATAATGTAAAATTAAATAAAATTTACATTTAAACATCTTATTATTGTTTCAATTTATTTTTAACAAAATTTAATTTACGATCTAACACACTTTTTTTTTTGAAAACAAAAAAAAATTACTTGTTGGTGTAGTAGATTTAGAAGTTAATAAAGTACTCTGTACAAGCCCAATACTAGAAGTTGTACCACCTATATTATTCCCAGTAGAATTACTAGCATTTGATGTAAGTGAATTGTTTGAAGGTTGAGATGGTTCATACTACAAAAAAATTAAAATTCCAACAAATTCCTTTTTCATTTATTATATTCAAAATATTACTTACCAAACTGTCTTTAGTAGAATTAGTCGTTGATGTCAGTGAAGCTGTAGATTTGGCCAAATTATTTGTGTTTCCAGCTTGATGTAAATTTTGATGCATGTAATTGGAATAAGAAGATGGTGTATACATAGATGCCAAATTGGCAGCTGAAACAATAGGCGGATAGGATATTCCAGACGCTTGATATGAATGTGCAGGATTTGGGAATGAGTAAGATGGAAAACCAGGTTGTGCAACAGTTTGAGGATAATTAGCATTTAAAATTGAATGATTTGATTGAGACAGTTGAGGAATGTGAGGGTTAGTGCTATTTACACCAATATTAGATGCAGTTGTACCATACAAACTTGAATGACTTGAAATACCCTGAAAAACAGATTTAAAATTAAATGTAGATAATTCTTTGATTAAAATAATAAATATAATTTATAATTGTTTCAAAATTCTCAATTTTGATTAACAGACAATATATTTACTAAAATCGATAGTATTCAATATTTAATAATACGTAGTTTTTTATTTTAACATCAATACAGTAATGTATCCAGTTACATTTTCTTTAGTCTTAACAGAATATCACGATACTAATAACCATCAATTCTAAATAATTTAAATTACATACTTGTGGATTATTTGAATATACTGAATTATACATGGATGTAGGTTGTCCAGAATTTTGATAATGATTAGACACTGTAGCATTTTGTTTAGTTAAGTAATCTGCAGGAGGAGGAACACCAGGCGGAGGTCCAATTTTTGTTGATGGTTGAGGTGCCTGATTTACTTGAGGTCTTTGATTTTGGACTGCAGTTTGATTAGCAATTGCTGAATACTCAGTCTGTGTTAAAACAGAATCTACTTTCTGAGCAACTGAATCATCATATTTAACACTTGTTGGCAATGAGTTTTGATCTTGCAAGGGATCACAAATTTGTGATACATCACCAGAAAGATCAACAGCACCAAATGAAACATCTAAAAAGTTGATATTGACACTCGAATCATCAGGTGGCATTTCTACAGCACTTAAAGGTATTTTAGAAGGAGGAGGTATACGAGCACGTAGAGTTGGTTTTTTTCCAGGACCAATCGAATTCTCTTCAAATGGTGAAGAAACAAACTCCACTAAAAATGCATTAAAAAATGTAATCATTTGTTAATTTTATTAATATTACTTGTAGATTTACCTGGAGGATGTGAATTATATGTTGTAGGAACTGGTGGTTGAGAAGTTACTACTTTTTTTAATTGACTCTCTTGAGTTAATGACGACAAATATTGAGATTGTTCTGGTGTAAGAGTTTTATTATTGCCAATTAATGACAGTTTATCAGAAACCACACTCTAAAAGATATAATTGAAATAATTAAATAGAATTTATTGTAAATATATAAATAATTACATTATTTATAACTGCCGTTTGCTGAGTAGATGATTGAACTGCATCATTCCAATCTTCCACTTCCAAATATGCATTTTCATTTGGTTTCGGAGCTTCAATTTCTTTATTTACAGTACTCTCGGCACCACTACTAGGTGTAAATACTTTTGTATCAGCCAATGAACCTGTATATTCTTCATTGTCCCAATCTTCAGGGGAAGGAAATGTGTCCCAATTATCTATCAAATATGTTTTATTTAAATATGTAAAACAAAAAATTAATAAAAATATTACTACTCTATTAATAAAATTATACTTAAATACTATACCAAAATACAAATAACTAATTGCTATTATACATGAAGCAGAAAGAAATTTTATTATAAATTATATATAATACAGAAATATTTAATTCCATCAAAATTATTATTAAAAAAAAAATTAAAAACTTCAACAGCGTAAGGTTTAATTATGTACTACTAGCATTTATTTCTTATTAGAAGTTTATAATGAACTGAATTTCTTATTTTGAACAATTTATACAAGTTCAACAAATAAATAAATCTTTGCGTAAAATAAAACAAATTTAGCTACTTAAAGAATGAATAAAATATTTAAAACTAATAAGATTTTATCAAAATTCATTCATAAAGCCATATTTTTCATTTTAGAATTATCTCATTAATATGCACGCACACACACACATACACACACACACACACAAATATGCACACTCACATACAACTAAATAATATAAAAATAAAATGAGTATATTAAAAAATTGTTTAGTTCTGGGAAAAATAAATTTAAAACATTAGAACTAGTTTGTCATAAACTATTATACAAAATAGGATTTCTTAAAACCTTTAAATAATAAAATTAATTATTAGCATTATATTTTTTAGTCTTTTAATGAAACTTGGTTTAATATTTAAATTTATAATAGATAATCTTAACTTTGATTGTAGTATTGTATTAATTAACTTAATCGATATTTCTACTTCAATAATTTGAATTTTTGTACCTTTTTTTGATTCTTTAGCTGGATTAAACCAAGTGCCAATAGTAGATTCAGTAAATCCAGTATTGTTGCTACCACCAGGTCCAGAGTTCCCACGTTCACTATTTTGAAACATACGCGTTCCTCTTGAACGACTATTATAACGTGGTCCATTTGTGTTTCGTCTCGAACCACGGCTATCAGAACGGAAATTGCGATTTTCACCAGTACCATCTTCAGCTAAATTCTTTTCATTTTCTTTGTTCTCGTGTTCTCCTCTCCCTATAAATATAAAATGAAGTAAGTGTATTCAAAATAAGAAAAATAAAAACTAACATTTACGTGACTCCCCAAATCGCTGACCTTCGATTGGTCTAGGTCTACTACTATTATAACCTCGACCAACACGGCCGCCACGACTTCGTCTTTCACTAAATCCGCTATTATTCTGGGTAGTATTATTTGGAATTGGTGGGATAGTTTCATCCCACTCTCCATCTATATAACATGAATAAATTTTATATACAATTAAAGAAATTGTATAAATTAAATCAAATTATTTTAAATAATCACCTCCATCTACTTCTCCATTTTTCAATTCGTCTTTTTCTTTTTTATTAATACTACTAGCTCTATTTTTCTTTTTCTTGCCTGTTGTTGACCACGATTCCTAAAAAGAACAAAAATAAACATAACAAACATCATTTAAAATAAATTTAAATATTTAATACGTATATAATTAAACATAAACATACCTGTGGTCCTTCCAAAAGTGCTTCAATAGTTAACGCAATATCTAAAGAATTGTCATGGAGCGCAATCACTGCTTCATCCTCTGTTTTTTGAGTTATAAGCATCACCTAATAACAAAATAACATTTATGTATAAGTAAACCTAAACCTAAGTACTTCTTAAACATTAAAAAAATACTAACTTGTTTGACTTTTTCTTTGATTTCATCATCTGGCAAATTATCAATAATTTTAGCAATTCTAAGTTGTTCTGCAGTTGGCTATAACAAATATTTTATTTTCATTAATATAAAATTAATTTTATTACAATAAAAATAGATAAAACAATAACATATTCTAAAAGCAAAATCATTTAAAATTATAAATACAATTTTATTATGCTGCGTTATAAAAATATGTCACATTTTATAATAAAATTAAATATTTAAAAATAACTAAAGATAACCAAGTTAATTAAAGTTACAATATGTGAAACTCATTTAAATAAAAATACGAAATACGATACACAATCAAATTATAATACAGGTAAGTAAGTATCATCATTATTGTTAATTAAATTCAACAATAACAAAAAATGTAATATAAAAATACTAAGTGTAAAAAAAGTATCAATTAACTATCTATAATAGTTAAATTGTTTAGGCATTGTGATTTTATTGTAATACTGATTGTCTTAAATTTTATCTTTTTTATTCTCAATATGTATCCTTTGCAAATCACAGTTACACATTTAGCACTATTAAATGATAATAAATATTTAGTGAGTAATATTTAGTAATATAATAATACATTTAGTAAGTCATTATAAAGTATATATTTTAACATTTATTCTACAATAGCCAGTTGATGATAAAAGACAACATTTTATAAAACCAATATAAATGAAAAATTTATAGTCTTAAATAATTGGTTTTTGTTTTCTGCCATGTTCATATTTATTAATAATTAAAATACCTATAGTACAGTGAACATTTTATGAAAACATTGTGAAATATTTTCATATATTTCATCAAGTGGAAAGAAGTGCCTGGTGTTTTGTACATTAAGATAATTCAAATAAGACTGAAAGGTAAATTCCAAAAGAGTATAGCAAGATCAACTATGTTGTATGGTTCAAAATGTTGGATGGTGAACAAGAAAATAAAGCAGAAAATGAATATAGCTGAGATAAGAATGCTTAGATGAATGGGGTGACAAGAGAAAATAAGATAAGAAATGAATATATAAGGGAAAGCATAGAAGTAGCATCGATCGTGAATAAGATGAGGAAGAATAGACTTAGATAATTTAGTCCCATTATGATAAAAGATTCAGAAGTAGCAAGACAGTTATAGAAATGAATTTTGAAGGAAGAGGAAAACCAAAGAAGTAATTGAATGCGATTAAGTGTGATAAGAAAACTACTACTGGTGTGTGTATAAATGATATAGAATATTGGGTTAAGTGAAAGTTGAGAACTAAGGTGGTTAATCTCATATAGCTAGGAAAAAGACGAGGAAGAAGAAAATGTATATTAATTGTTCCAAATTGGAGTTTATATAAACTTTATTCACAAAAATGTTGTTTTCATTCAATAATTTCATTATTTTATAACTCATATGACTATGACAGAAATTTGTACATGAAGCGTGACTGTAAGTATAAACTTCTTATGATTTGTATTACCAATATTATATGATCAGTGAAGATACTAGTAGAATAATGAAAAATTAAGGCAACAGTAAAGTATAACAATACTATATTAAAACATTCATATAGGGAAAACAAATTTATAAAAAGATTTTATTCAAACTTTATATAACTAATCTTAACAATTAAACAAAAATAAACATGTATTTGCTAATACAAACATGTTCTAATATTGTGTATTTATGGCGATAGTTAATAAAATGAAATTAGCTAATTGATAGCTATCAACAAAATTAGGTAAGCAATGGTCAATAATTATTTATAAAAATAAAAATTTAGTTATAACAAAAATCATTGATTACCAATATATTATTTGGGAAATCATTATCAAAGTAATACACAATGCTAATAAATTGTTGTTTTGAAAATATTCAATAAACATTTTATATTCTATATTTTTCAGTGTATTACATACTAAATTACACTATTTAAAATTTGAAATATATTATTTAACTTCAATTGAAAATTTTTATTTAGTTTTTATTTCAAAATGTATAATTTAATATAAGTAAATGTAAAGGATTAGGCATATAATTATACAATTAAAAATAACTGCTGCTGTAAAACACATAGTATGTGCAGAAAATAGTTATGTGACTATGAAGTTGACCATATTGATATTATATCTACTGAACGAGACCTAACTAACCATCAAAGATTTATACAATATGATGAGAAAATGCTTTATGTTCATTAGTGATTTTAAATCTTACAATTATGATGTTATCGATTGAAAGGAGTTTTTTTCATATTTGTTTTAAAAATGAAGATTTAATTAAGTTCAAAAATTATTCCAGAATGAATCATAAATTTGGTAAACTGTTTTTCACAACCATATCCATAATTGAAAATTTAAAATTACGAATTACAACTAAAATTAATGCAATCCTAAGAATTGTGATTTGCAAATTATTCCAAAATATAAATTTCAAATGAACAAACAAACTGACACCAAAGACAATAGCATCAGGTCAACAAATACTGCCACACAAGATGTAATAAATGCAGCAATATTAAATAATACACATAACTAACCGATTCATGAATGTGTTTAGAGAAGTACCAGGTATAGTAATGACTAACAAATTTTTATGTATTATTGACTATATTATTAAAACCATATCACGCGTACTTTTATATGTAACTACAATATAACAAGTATATCCCGATATTACATTTTTTTTTAACTAAATATTTTACACTTACTGCATTTGTTCATCACACACCTTATATTATTACAACAAAAAATTAAACATAAATAGATGATTTACCACATGAAATTTACCTGTAATTTTTCTTTATCATGCGCTTTATTAGGTACTACATCTTTTGTGTCAGAATTTTGTATGGCTGTGTTGGTATTGGTGTTCTTACCCGATGTCTTAGTGCTGCGATTCACAGCACCTTTAACGCCACTCATTTTTATCGTTAATTATTTCTGCGCCAATAATTCACCTATCCTCTATGTACAATTGTATTTACACGGCAGTCTAAAATCACAAAAAAAAAAAACGAAATTATGAACTCCCCCGCTCGCTACAGTCGTCACATGATTAAGTTAAAAACATATTAAGCGTCAACGAGTATTCAATAGCATTTGACACAACTATCACAACAAAGCGTATTAGGGTTGGTAATAACCAAATAATCTATTTTAAATACCTATAGTGGACAATGTCACAATTGACAGAGGTATAGCGACGAAAAAATAATATCATACG
>JAIPRN010001252.1:0-50507 GCA_025469175.1 Geopemphigus sp. TES_GeoC_2020 | reverse complement strand
TTTTTTTGTTTTGTTTTTTTTTTTTTTTTTTTTTTTGTAGAATTATTTAATAAAGTAATGTTTTTTTTTGCAAAACTATGGTTTTGTTTACTATTACTTTTTATATATTTCTAATATAACTTTTTAGTAGGTTATGTTGCTATTAAAAATGTTAATGGTTAATATAAATATTTAAGAACATTAATTGTAAAGGTCTATTGATAAACATTAATTGTGTGTATGTGTAAAGTTGTTAACTTTTAAATCAATTTATATGGTGTTCGTTGTAGGTTCCAGGTTTGGCTATCAAGGTTGGTATTAAAAACCCATTTATAAAGAAGACAAAAGAATTAATTAATTATATCAGTGATATTGAACAAATTCCATTATATTTGGTAAGTTTTTAATTTTTATTTATCTAAATAAAATATATTTATAAATTTATAAAAAAATATTAAGTTTATCCATTGCGAGATATACATTCTAAACAAAATTTGTCATTTGTAATATTAATAACAAAGGACTAAATTGAAAAATTTTTTTTACTATTCATAATTGAATTTTTTATATTTAAATTACTTTAAAAAGTTATGTTTAATATCAACAGTTTTGATTACATTCAGAATTTTAATTTCTCAGTAATACTTGAAAGATAGAAAAGTATATTTATCATATATTAAATCAGACTTTTTATTATATTTAAGTAAAAAATTAAGATTTATTTTAGAATTTAGAACATATTTTTGTATAGTATTTATTTTTACATTCAAATAATAAAGTTTTTAAAATACTATTGTTTTAATTTTATGTGTAATGTGTATATGTATGCGTGTGTGTGATTCATAGTATTTATATAGAATTTGCTGTGCTGTGAATATGTTGTTTCTGTGATTTTGATTTTGTGATCTGTTGTTGATTTTCCCTTCCCAAGCCACATTAATAATCTCCAATTGCTCTCTCTCTGTTATATCTTATATTCTTAAAGAAAAATGGATAGAATTTTATACCCCACATTTAAAAGAAATATTTCTCTATAATTTTCTATGCATTTAGGATCACCTTTTATTAATATTTAATATTTTTTATTGTTCTTCACTTGATTGGGATTTATTCTCTATACTATATTTTAGATATGAGTTTAAATATTTCTTCAGTTAGATTAGAACTTCCTAGCTTCGTTAGTAATCCACAAATTTGGTCCTCCTACAGTCTTAATATTCTTAAGTGATTTAACGATAATTTTAATTTCTACCCTACTTGATTCCACTTTGTACTCGAAGTTGTTGTTTGTAGGTTTACCTTCGTTGTTATATTGTCCTTAAGTTACACTGGGTTCACTATTCAATAATTTGTTATTTGATAATTAAATTTATAATTTTAAAAATATTTAGATTTGTATATTGGAAAATGTTTTGTATGGATAATAAAAACTAGACTTAGATGATTTAATATATATATATATATATATATATGTGTGTGTGTGTGTGTGTGTGTGTGTGTGTGTGTGTTTCAGGAATTTGATGAAAGTAATCCTAATAAATATCAAGAAATTATTTTAAAAAGAAAAGATAATTTGAAAAACATTTTTGATGAGTTTTTAAAAACAATTAATTATTCATTCAGTTTGAACGGTAAGAACACATTTAATTTGTAATATTTCAAATTAATATTTCAAAAAAAATTACTGTAGATGCATTAAATAGTAGTGACAACAATAGAAAAATTATACCAAAACAATTATCGACCGATGATTATCAAAGTATCATATTGAAAAATGGAGATTATTGTGTTGTTTCTTATTTCAAAGATTTCAATAATATTTATTTATGTAAAGCTATAAAAGACAGTACAAATAACTCTTATAAAATGCATAATATGGCCATTATTTTGGAAACTATGGGAAGTATAGGTAATTAACTTATTGTTGAAATGACATTTAATATTTCAAAAAAGAGTTAATATCATATAGTTATAATTTTTAAATTCATATATTTGATTAAAATAATTAAATTTGTTTATGTTACTTTAAATATAAATACACACAAAGTGTATATTTTTGAATATTAGTTTTATCAAAATGAATACATATATGATAAATAGTATATTGATATTAATTTTATGATACATCTATTTAGATTATCAATAGAATACTGTATTCAATTTTTATGTACAATTTAGATTGTAAAACAAAAACCGATCCAGTAATAGGAGATATTGTTAATGTATTTTCACCTTTATACCAAAGTTTTTATAGAGCAAAAATAATACGTATTGTAGATAATACTGATTTCCATGTTTTTTATATTGATTTTGGAAATACAGAAGTTGTTCATCTGAGTGATGTTTTTGAGCTTTCAGACACATTGAAAAAAGAGGTAAACTAAAAAATAAATGTATATTTATTTTAATTAAAATTATTCTATTCATAGACTAAATTGCCACTTCGAGTATCAATTAAAGTTCCTCCAAATGCCAAAAAAACTGACGAAATTGATATTTTGTTTAATGATTTAATAGACAATAATATAGTTTTATGTGTAGTAAGTATTTTATTATTTGAATGTTGTCATTTAATTTAATTATTTATATTATTTTTTATTAGGAATATAATGAAAAAAGTAAAAACGGCTTAGAAAATGTTTGTCTTAGGAGATTGGAAACTGGTAATTCTGTGAATGATGAAATACTAAAATTATTACCAGTTGAAAAAATAGTAGTAAGAAATTTTGATACGTGTATTTTAACGTATTTTGAAAATGTCAAATGTATATACATATCCAATGCCCAAGATCTGAAAAATATTGAAAACAATATAAAGAATATTGCAGGTTGGTTATGATTGGTATAATTTAAGTATAGAATATTATTTATATTTTAATATTTTGATAATATTAAATAATAAATTATTTACCTGACAATTGTAGAGTATAAAGTTGACCTTTATTGGTGCTAATGACTACTATAAATTTATTTTAAATTACGCGAGTAACTAAAATTAGTTAAATGTATATATGTCACTTTTTTAATTACAGTTTTTTTAAAACTTAATTACAGTATTTCTATTAATTTTTGTATATACCAATACAATTAGTTAATAATTAAATAACTTATTGTCTTAAGTTGTCTATATAGAAATTTTAATAACTGTCCATATAAACATATTATAATTATAATATAGAATATATTATTAGTAGCTTAAGTTATATTTTTTTAAGTACTCAAATATTAATAAAATATGAATTTATTTTTTCAGTTCATAAAATAAAAACAAATTCAGAAATAGACGATATTGTATTAGTTTTCTCACCTTCATTTCAAGGTTATTATAGAGCAAAGATTATGGATGTTGTTGATAATACTGATTTCCATGTTAATTACATTGATTTTGGAAATACAGAAATAGTTAAATTTAATAATATATTTGAACTTCCGGACAACTTGAAAAATAAGGTGGTTGAAATATATTAATGATACTTACTTTTTATTAATCAAAATTTTATTATTATATTTCAGCCTGGAGTAGCAATTAAAATTGGACTTAATATCCAATATAATTTAAAAGGAAATGATAAAGTTGCAGATATGTTTTTAAAATTGGCACTTGATGAAGACCTATTATCCATTGTAAATATTATGTTGTATTTTAATTATTTTAAGAATTAAAATATTATAATATCAATTATTAAAATTGTTTTATTTGTGAATAGGAATTTGATGAATCGAGTGGAAAAGGGTTAGAAAATTGTATTTTAAAAGTGATATCAAATGGTCTCAATATTAATGATGAAGTTTTAAAATTATTGAATCAGTCTCCTATGCCTTCAGAGAAATGTAATGGTATTTAATTCCCTTCAATTTTATTATAAAATTAATGTTTGTATACGATTATTTTTAATTTTTGTATAATTTATAGTTAATTATGTTGAATTAAAAACTGATAAACATATTAAAAGTACCAATTCATCAAATTTTATTAATAATGAAAATGAATCTGTACCATTAAAAAATGGAGAAATAGTTTATCTGAAGTATTTGGATGATTCAACTTGTGTATTTGTTAGCCGAGCTTCTAAAGATCATCAAGATAAATTTGAATATGTATTACATAAAACTGCAAAAGATACATGTGAGTTATTTCAATTGTCTGAAATATTTTTATTCAAAAAATTGAATAATTTTAATGTATTAATATATTTACAATTTGTGTTATAAGTATATGACAATATATTGATTTGTGTGTATTTCCAAGACTAATGCAGTTTAATTTTAGAGTATATTAGCATATTTATTATAAAATAAATAACTATATTAACGCTAGCTGAACATATTCATTTAAAATACTGTAATAGATTGATACATTATACATGCTATTTTATCAATTTACATTTCAACCAATTACGTTTATATAAAAAATAATTCAACTTTGATTTTTATATATTAGATGAACATAATTTAATCTAGGCTCATGTTTTTTCATAGATTAAATTAACTAATATTATTAGTAAATATTCATGTTTTACTCTTATTCTTTCAATTTTATTTCTCTTTTTAGCACGAACAAAAAAAATAAACATTAAAGTAGGAGATATTGTAAAAACAATGTTTAAAGAAGTAATGTTTCGAGCAAAAATTCTTAAAAAAGTAGATGAACATCATTATCATATTTCTTTCATTGATTTTGGAAATGAAGAAATTGTTCATATTAATAACATTTATGAATTATCTAATGAATTAAAGAAAGTTAGTAAAATCATATTACATAAATTATAATGAAGCATAATGCAAATAATATAAATATTCATAATTATAATTCATTTTCAATTTTAATATTATTAAACTTTTTTTTATAGATTTCAAGTTCATGTGTAAAAGTTGGACTTAAGGGATCACCAAAAATTGAAAAATCTGAAATAGTCTCGCGTTATATAGACAGTTTAGAAACTGTACCTTTGTATGTAGTGAGTATCAAACAATTTCAATTTACTCATTTGTGTAAAATTATTATTTAGTAAGTCATTTAATGTATTATACATTTTCATATACTATTATTTAAAATTGAAATTGGTAATTTGTCATAAAATAAAAGCTGGTTTCTATATGCTTTTTCAATATTCCACTTTCATTATTTTGATGTGATAATAGAGGAGTTCTTTGATCTTTATATGTACCACTTTCCAATAGCAAATTGTATCTGGTTGACATTTTATTTAATATGATTTTTCAATTTACTTAATTGTTACCTCCAAGGATATCTCATCAAGGTCTATTAAATACTTGATCAAGCAATCTATTCAAACGACATTTATAGCATTCATAGCATTCATAGCTTGTTTCCTTTTTGGCTTTTATGTTATTAAAGTGTATATTTAGAGAATGCTTTGTATTTTACGACTGTGTAATCTATGTTAATTTATTTCGGACATAATATTTATATATTACAAAACTGTTTATTGAATAAAGAATTGTAATCTATTCAATAAATAGAATCAGATACTATAATACAGTTTCTTATTTTAGGCAATGCATATGTTTATACAATTATTTTGCTTATGTTAATAAAGTATTCAAATTATTATTCTAACTGTATTTTATATAATATTAATATAAAGCATTTGAAATATTTGTAAATATATTTATTTTTCTTATCATTTTTTACATTTTATTCTTATGGAAATACAATAGTGAAAAATTATTATTAACTTATAACAATTGTAACCATATAGAACACTCTTCATGTATACTATATAATTTTTAAATGACTTATTTTGAATTATTAATTGGAATATTTTGACGAATTTTATAATTTTAGGAATATGACGAAGATAATCCAAATGGGCTAAAAGAAATTAGCTTAAAAATAAAAGAAAATAATTGTGATATTTTTAATGAGCTACTTAAAGTAACCAGTAAATCATCAAATATTAAAGGTAAAAAATTACTTTTATTATCCATTAATATTGCTATATACCTCTATAAATTACTTAATTTTATGAAGTAAACACTAAGTATTTTATTAAATTTTCATCATCAGTACTAAATTGTTCTGCTGATGAGGCAATTTTTGCTAGATGTAAGTATCTAGTAAATATAATACTTCATTGTGTTTCGTAAAATAGGATTATTTTAGAAATTCAAATTTTTATTATTATGTAACATTACAATAGAAATGCTATTCATATGAGTAACTTATAAAGAAATAATTGGTACTTTTTTAATTACTTACTCATTTATTATGTGTTAATAATTTACTGAATATTTATATTTTATAGAAAAATGTTTGCAAAAGTTAGTGATTGAATATGAGAATGTGTTAGAAAATTCACGTAAATCTGAAATAATTTCAAGCATAGAGTTAAAAAATGGCGATACTGTTTTTTGTAGTCATTTTGAAGATTTTAATCATGTATATCTTTGCAAAAGTTCTAAACATGCTTCATCAGAAAATAATGATGTAATTATTGATTTTTCAAAAGTAACAGGTAAATATACATTTTTATGCAAATGTGTAACAAATATATTACAACAAAATATGGCTTAAGTTTTTACATTAATTCTAAAACAACTTCATTGAGGAATTATGCCTTGTCATTAATTTTTAAAATATACCCTTTATTGATTTTTGTGCATTGATAATTTAAGCGTCATAAACTGTATGATATACCTACCATATTTAAAGGTATTAATAATTTATTTACGTATATTTATATAGATAATTTTATTCTACTGTTCCATTCTCTTGATCATTTCTTGTAGATATATAATACTATAGTATATTTTATAAAAATATTGTCTATGAAGAATTGGAGATACACTTTATTGTATTTTAAACAATTTTTAAAATTTATATGTAAAACAAATTGTTAAATTTATTAATTATTGTATTATGAATTGAATTATTATATTAGTTTTCTTGTGGGTATTTATAGATATAACTATAAAAAAAAATCCTACCAATGGAGATGAAGTAAGAGTAAAATTTGAAGAACGAATTTTTCGAGCTGTAGTACTTGGTAAATCTAGAGAAAAATATAGTGTACTCTTAGTTGATATCGGGAAAAAAATTAATGTTTATTCTGATGACATCTTTGAATCTTCTAATGATTTAAAAATTGTAAGTGTTAATCTTTTAATAGTTTTATTTTATTAAATGGTAATAATTTTATTTTATTATGTTGGATATTAACAAATAAAATATGTCAATTATAGATTCCTAGTCTAGCTATAAAAGTTGGACTTGAAGGAACTTCAGATTTTAAAGTAACTACAGTTGTTAAAGATTATTTCCATCATTTATGGTATAGTGAGCCAATTCCATTAATCCTAGTAAGTTAATTTTTTTTTTTTATAGCTACTATATTTGTAAAAAAATGCAAATCCCTTATATTAAGTTTTTATTTTATGAAAATTTTATTAGTATATATATATATATATATATTGTGAGGTATGTTCATTATTCTACTTTACTAATATATGTATATTTTTAGTGATGATAAACAATTTCCTATTATTTGTATTAAATGTTTGTAGATTTATGAAATTTATTGAATTAGAAATAATTATATTTTTTCTAATTAAGTTATTTTATTTCTGTGTGTTAATAACTAGGTATATGATGAAAGTAACCCAAATTATTTGAATAAAGTAAGTTTAAAAAAACAATGTGATGGACGTAATATTATTGAAGATTTATTAAAACTATATAACTCATTCAATGATGTACCTGATAATACATCTATTATAAGATATCCAAAAGTTGGTGGTAAGATACTTTTTTTTTTTTTAAATAATTTTGTAATACTAATAAAAGATATACATATAATATGAAATAAAAGTAAAAAAAAATATCTTGTTTATATTAATAAATTCCCATAAAAAATTATGTGGCTTATTTTCTGTAATTTTTTGGAGGAAATGTCCATATTATTAAAATATGCACTAATAGAAAATATTTGGCGGATGAATACATATTCATTAAATGGTCTGAATTCTGTATAATGTATATGTTATATATTTGTAGTTGGATTTATTTTGCTTGAAGTCTGAAAAGCAGTAATGTACTCAGCGTTATTTTGGTATCTGTATTTTTTATTTTTTCGTTATTTATTTATGTTTTATTTCTAAATATACTTAAACATGGTTTTTAATTTGAAAAGTTTGAATTATAGCTATTTGCCATCAATTACATAAATTTATTAAGAATTATAGAATTAACATTTATTATTTTTGCACTATTTATTATTGTTAGTGATATGATGTTGATTTATACTAGTTAGTATAAAAATTAACATAGTTATACACATGAGTATGTGATTGGTTGTAATAGTGGCTGATTAAGTTTTAGATTAGAGTATTTTATATGTTAAGCTTTTTGCTTTTAGTTAATTTTATATTTGAATTAGATTACCGTATTTATTTTTTCATAATATATATGAGATGTGTCTATGTAATGTAATTGTAAAATGGATAATAGACATACCTAATTAAAATATAGTATATATTTATAATGAAAAAGAAGAAAGAAATTATTGAAGACATTTGTTCAAAAATCTGTAATTTCTACAGTTTCTGAATTTCTATAATAACACTGATTAATATAGTATTATTGATTTCATTAATCTAGCTAATGTATTTGTTACACAATAAATTTTAAGAATATTTCTTCATATAATGTACTTAAATAATCATTTTATATGCTTTAATGTTTGTAAATGAAAATTTTTATAATATATCAGTATGTACATTCATTTTCCTATAATTTTTTTCATTAATATATTGTTGAACTTTAAATTATTTTATGTATACAAATGTTTTTATCTAATAGATAATAAAATATCTACAAATTAATAAACTTGAGGAATGAAGAAAACGTGTGATAAAAACAAAAATCAAGTTACACAAAAACAAAGACAGATACATAATAATGTTTATAATATATTTTAAGAGGAACTAAAATGATTACAATTTTAGATATTGAGTTTACAAGATTATACTGTATTCATATTAATCTATGCTTTAACTCTAACTATAATTTTAATTTAGGTTCAATTGTTCCAAAGCAAATTGTAAATGGAGATCATGTTGAACTTTTAAATGCAAATAATGTTGAATGTATTCAAATAAGACAAGTAAATTTATATGAAGAGTTTAAAAGTGTTTTAGATCAACTGAAAACAGAAAAAAGTAAACATTTTTAATTTAATTAAATTGGTTAATTTTTTGATATATTTTTATAAATTTATGAAGCTACATTGTTTTTAAATGAACTTGGAATGAAGTAAAATTAAAGTAAACTACCAAATTATCTTGTTTGTATTATTTATTGTTAGTTATTTTCTAATATATTATGAAGTTCATGAATAATTTTTATTTCTTTTTAATAAATTTAAGTTTGTTTAAATAAATTTGGATAATTGTTACTTTAATATATATAATTTATATTATTTAGTATTCATTTTGTTCGATGTATTTATATTTTTTTATCTTTAGGGGAAAATTTAAAATTAGCAATTCCAAAGATTGGTGATATAGTTGCAGTATATTCATCTAAATATAATGGATTTCTTAGAGGTAAAATCATTGGGCCTACTATTGATGATATTACACAGTTTAAATGTGTATTAATTGATTTTGGGTTCATTGAGGCAATTTCATCTAAAAATATATATATGCTACCCAAATGTTTTTTCTTATGTAAAGTAAGTAGAAATGTTTTTAAATAATTGGAGTATACAATTTTTATTAACTTCAATTAATTCGAAGAATATATTTGTGATGTTATAAATTAAGCTATATGAGTATTACATTTTTGTAGGTACCGAAGATGGTTTATAGAGTGTCACTTGCTGGTGTGAATAAAATTGTTAATAGTAAAATTAGTTCATATCTAGTGTCATCAATAGGAAAAATATTCATTATAGTATGTTCATTATGTGCAATATCCACCAATATATTTTTAATGCTTGTATATTTTGTTTTCCTAGGAGTTTGATAAAAATGCTGATTATTGGTATAAACAAGTAGTATTAAAGGAATTAAAAAGTGGTGTAGTTATGAATGAAGAAATTCAACATTTATGTTCTATTAATTCTCCTGTGTCTCAGCAACGAAGATTAGAGAGAAAAATAAGTAATGTTCAATTTATTGTTTTTTTTTGTAATTTTGTTGTGTTTATTATTATTTTTTGTATTAGTTATGCCAGAAAAAAAGGAAAGTGAATTAGATAAGTCATCTCATCCCATTAAGAGTGGTTCATTTGTGTTCATAACTCATTTTGAAAATTTTAATTCAATTTTTCTCCGTGATGCATCATACGAGGTTATTGATAATTTTAACACATTGAATAAACAAATATTAAAATATTATAGAAAAGGTTGGTCAAACAATATATACTATCATACTGAAATATGAATTATTTTTTGAATTTACCACTCAAATTAATTTTAATATATTTATAGATTACAATTGTGTAGCTATAAGTATTGAACAAATCAAAATTGGGGATAAAGTATGTGTAAGATCATTGTTAAACAATGTTATGTATTCTCGCGCTATTATTACGAACAAAATTGACAATGAGTATGCTGTGTTTTATTTTGATTACGGAAATGAAGAATTAGTTAGTTCTGATGATATATTCAAGTTGTCTGAAGAGTTGGAAAAGGTACGTTACATTTAATACATAATTTCAATTTTAGATTGTATAATAATCATTAGATATAGTTTTAATAATAAAAATGTATAGTCATAATTTTTTAGTACAATCAATAATTTATTAATGAATGAAAAATTCTATATACTTTTTTTGATGTACAAAATTTTATTTAAATTAACATAATAATCGTATACAATATACGACAATGTTTAAATCGCATCAATTTATATTTATGGTTCTTTTTATTAAGTTTGGTAATATATTGTCTGTAAATTAGTGGTTGTATTTATTTATTTAACTATATTTTTTCAGGTACAACATTTTGCTGTAAAAGTGCAAATACAAAATGTGCCACCCTTAACAAAAACAAATGAAAGTGAAATCAAGAAGTATTTTAAGAAAAAATTTATTGTGCCAAACACAACACTCCGTATTGTAAGTAATTTTTAAATATAAAAATCTTTATATCGTTTAACTAAACTACAATTTTTTATAATTATGTATATTTGTAATTTTTTGAATATGTTACATTATATTTAGAAAAATAATACATATACTGTTTAATTTAAATGCGTGTTATAGTATTTATAATAATTATTGAAATTTGTTTCTTTATTAAAATATTTTAAATTAATGGAATGTTTTTTTTTAAAACTGGAATCAACGTGATATTTAATAATGTATTAGTATGTAAGCTATACTTAATTGGTTTTAACGATTTTTTTTTGTTATATTAATTAGGAATTTAATGAGTTAAATTCTAAAGGCTTGGATGATGTCAAATTGGTAACTGAATTCTATAATAAAAATATTATTGACGAAATGCAAGAATTGTTATGCCCTACACAATTGGATATTAAAACTGCAGGTAAAAAAATTACATTTTAAAGTGTTGTATACAGTTTAATTTTATAATATGCCGTTCTATATTTTTATCTATTTATATAAGAGATTTAAATGTTTGTTTATTTTTAGACGTTTCACTATTATATCATTATAATTAACTAAAAAAAAAATTTTGGTAAATGTTGAATTATATATTATTAAAATATAATGAAACTAGTGAAACAATTGTATATTAAAAATGTCTTATAATTTTATTGCAATAATATAGTATTAGTAATATAATTAACACATTAATATATAGATATTTAAATTGTTTTTAAGGAAAAAACCAACATTTTCAATAAAATACAAAATCTTCTCACGGGTTTATTTCCTTGTTCTGTATGAAGGGCATACGTAAAATAAGTTATAATTTACTGTAATTAAACTACAATTTTGAGTATTCTTATTAATAAAGAAGATAAGTTTTGTAATTTTATTTTGTTAAAATTTACTATAATCATTATTCTTGTTTTTGTAAGATTTTTTAAATATCTTAATTTGTTTTATTATATTTTTTTTTACGCGCAATATTTTTTAATTTTACGATATTTACAATTAAAAAAAAGTATTTTCTTAAATCAAAATTAATAATCGTTTTACTTAACTAATATAGTTTTTATTTATTAATTAGTATTTTAAAATGTGTAATGTAATTTTCTTCAGTGTAAAAATGTGTTCAATATGTAAAAGTAATTTATTTCAAATATATATTGTGAACGACAGACTGCTGTTGTGTTGCCTGTAATAAATACATACGACATTAAACTTTAGGGATCAGCAAAACTATTACAATTTTTGTAGAATAAAATAAAATGATATTTGACGTTATAATAATTTGTTTATTTGTTTGTTGTATGGCCAACAAGTAAATCACGATAGCCGTTCTTTAGTGGTGATAGTTTATGAAATCATTTT
This sequence comes from Geopemphigus sp. TES_GeoC_2020, assembly GCA_025469175.1. Classification (NCBI taxonomy): domain Eukaryota; kingdom Metazoa; phylum Arthropoda; class Insecta; order Hemiptera; family Aphididae; genus Geopemphigus; species Geopemphigus sp. TES_GeoC_2020. The sequence goes on along the minus strand of JAIPRN010001252.1, from coordinate 38,074 downwards.
TTAATTAAATTTCTTACATGCCATATTGTTATATATTTACGTAATCTGTACATATTGATTTTGTAAGTTTAGGATTTACTTGAGTTGTATTCAATACACAAATTTTATGTAAATTAATTTTTATAAACACTTTGACGGGAAAATAGTTTGTAGTAGTTCAGAATAAAAATTGTCCTAAAAGCAATGACTCACATTTCGTGTTAACCTCTACTGTGTGTATATATATATATATATAGTTTAAATTGACGCACAATTTGGTCTAAGATTAAAACGTCGAATCATCTATATTTTCGCTTAGGTCTTTGGTGACCTGCAACTCACAAAATGTTCATTTTTCCAAATTAATTTAACTCTATAAATTACTAGAGGGATGTTACATAATCGTCGTAGTTTTCGTACGTTGTGACTTGGTTACTCGGGAACTAATTGGAACCAGTAAATGTTTTTGAACGACAAGAACGAGAGTATTTCCGACATAATAAATATTTACCGATTTTTGATTGTTCCGTGTCGAGGAAGAAGGGAGGGAGGGACCGTAATAGAATATTCGGATCAGGTAGATAATTTGTTCGATTAAAAAGGATAATTTTCGTCGATACGTAGTATTTTTTTTATGCTAATTGTGTATACGATAATCATTGGCAGACGAAGAGATACCCGCGTTTTCGTTAAAAGCGTCGGTGACTACCGGGAACGGCACTCTGGTCTCTTCTTACTTTCCTGAATACCAGGTATTTAGTATCGGCCACCTTTGTCCTAAACCTCCACTTGAGAAACGGCCACTCTCGGGTAATATACATTTTTCGTAAAACGCGTCGCGTTTAAGGGGAACAAACAAACGCCGCCTTAAATCGACCCATAATTTTATTAGATCATATAAATTTCTTTGTACGGACGTACAACATATATAAAGATAATAAATCGGCGTGACTTGCGGTGTATATAACAACAATATGTTATCCGAATTATCGAACAACAACCCGCGGAGAATACTATTTTTTTTTATCGTCAAATATAAATATTTTAATTGCTGGCGGCGACCGACGCGTCTCCGAGTTAATTGGTGTACTTGTAATTCTGGGAGTCATATAAATGCGGCCTTTCGTCGATCACTTTGCACCATGGGTGCGACACCCGGCCGTACTGTATGTCGGTAATCGCGTCGAACAGTCTCGCGTACAGCGGCGTCGATTGTTCCATAGTCGGTAATTTGATGGCCTTGCCTTCGTATAATATTGTCGACACGGGGCTAATGACCGCTGCCGTGCCGGTACCGAAGAACTCGAGGATCTGAGTTGTGAAAAACAAAAACGACGTTTAAACGAGCCGTCGGCGCGGTAACAATTCCGAACGAAAACGGGAATGCGTTTGGTGGTGGTGGGGGGGTGGGGTGGGGTACAAGAGGGCTTTCCGGGGCCGACGCGTGGTTTTTCGGTACAAACGCCGGCTTTGCCGTGTGTTTTTATTTACGTTCGAAAGAGGGAAAGGGACTTTTTACTGACGCGGTTGTCGAATTTCGGAAACTAATGAACGATGTTCGAACAATTCCAAATATCGGTACTTCTGTTTTTACATTTTTCCAACGTTAGTTACAAAATTAAGTCCACACGACCCGGTACAAAGTCTTATTTGAAATATAAAAGAAAAGATCAACGTCTAACTATTGCGTCGATATATATATATAGTAAAACACAATTATTCAATTTCGATTCCATAGTGTTCGCTTTAATTAAATAATCGATCGTTTTTAATGACGACGTTTACTTTAATATTGTAAATGATCCAACGGAATTTGTTTATCGTCTATTAGTAATTTGTCGTAATTACGAATATTTTTAGTTTTGTTTTTTTTTTGTGTATGAAATGTCTCATTGCCAGTTTACTTATTTGGGAAAAATTTGGTTTAATATCGAAACTTACTAAATTTAAATTTGCAAATGACGCGTTTTACGCTTCAATCGCGATAGAAAAAAAGGTTAAAGACCCAAAAATCGGTTTTTGTTTCTCGAACAGCCGTTGGAAACGACGCGATTTGACGAATAATATGGCTAGCGTACTACGCGGGCTTACTTTCTCGTTCTTATTAAGTTCGATCAATTCGTCTATTGTGAAATTTCTCTCCTCGACGCGAAACTCGTCCCATTCTTTGACCAATTCCAGTATCGACTGTCTGGTTATGCCCGGTAATATCAGACCGTTCAGCGGAGGAGTGGCCAACACTTTTTCTAAACATCGTACGTACATTAGGTTTTCGCCAGTCGAACATCGTTAACAATATTAACGCGTAAACAAATTTACGGTTGTCGCGTAAACCGTATTATTTGTCCGAAGACTAAATCGGCGGGTTATACGGTAGACACACCAATCACTATCGTTCGAGTACCACGGATAAAAAATAAACCGAACACGCGATTAATTTCAGATGGTCGTATATCGAATGTCACTGGGTACAAACGTTTAATATTTCGATTCTGATAGTAGCTAAACTTAACTGCCTACTAGAATTGGCTGAGAAAACAAGTACGCGGGTAATTTACATTTTGGCTTGTTCGTAATATTGTCTCTAGCGAAAAATTCGGAATACCAAATGAACGATAAAGTACTCGCGTCGTTCGCTTTTGTTCTATTTTGTTTAATTTCGGTTCGAGAAGTTTCAACCAACTCGAAAATGGATATATGTTTACGGAGCGTACTAATTTCGAAATTTCCGCCGAGTGTTTAATCAAAAACGAGGTTTATTCTTTTATAACGCGTAATTGTAATTGCGTACGTTGGATTGACAGAGACGAAAGCGAACGGAAACCTGTACATGTTCAGGTTTCTGGTAAAAATGTGAGCGGAAAATACTTCTTGTACCTATTTACATTTATCCTTATTTATATAAACATAAATTTGATACGAGTAAGACAATAACGTATTTGTCGTTAAATTACCGTCGTTTTGATTTTTGTAAAAAATGAACACGTTCATTGCGCCGACCTCCGTGATCTGCCGGTCTTCGCCAAATAACCATAGTAGTTGATGGCAACCCAATTCCGCGGCTAATTCCTACAATTAACAATACGAGAATGACGACAATTATAGGATTTTCCGTAAAATACGCTTAAAGTTAATACAAATGTACGTTTCTTATAATATATAAACGGATAAAGGGGAAACGGACGTGTTTAATACGTTAAATGTAGGCTATTGTTTTACAAAGACTTCGGGATAGGTGTACCATATTGAAATTGAAAGAAGTTATTGTTGTATTCGGGATACAACAATAACTCTCTCGAGTATATGAGTGTATAATATTAATATTGTAATAGTTTTCTCTTTATCAATTGTAATCTAATTAAATATAGTATTTTTAGATCGGTATAAGATGGAACGATTATATATATTATTTAATTTTCTTGTACAATTACCCGTAATAATAACGAATTAACTAATTTCCGAGTTCTCCGATGTATTAATTATTGTAATGTTCGAAACAAGACGGTTACATTATAAACGGCTTTTTCGAGAGAAAAATTATGTTAGTTTTAGGCGAGAATACTTTTAATAAAATAAATAAGTAATACGAATATAACTTGTAAAAAACTTATACGAAATTGTACTTATTGATCGTATAATTATTATTTTATTTAATTATTTTCCGCGCGTTTAAATTTTAACGGTTTAATTTATTTAGCTGTCTGGGTAGATAGGTAGTTACAAAATGTACCTTAGACAGGCACGTTAAAGAAAAAAATGAGCATATAAATTAATTTCAGTTTCGAAACAATCTAAGGATTACACATTTGTATTTCTCGCAGTTTCAGAATTTTACTATTTTTGGGTAAATTAGATTACGCTTAGAATCGTTATTCCGTATTAATACGACGATTCCTCATTATTCTTAAATTAAATATAATACTAATAATATTAAATAGCCGATATTTTTCGACGTACAACACTTTTGTTAAATGTTTTACTATTGGTTTTTTTTTGTATAAGGAGTTTTACAATTGTTTTCCATTACGTTACTTATTATTTATTTGGTATCCGACTAAAAAATGACATTGATAATGTACTTACTTGAGGGTATAATGTAGTGGCGTAATTAGCGCCTAGTTTACAGTCACCACTACCACCAGGCCAAGCTCTGGTAAATTTTGGGTTTGCCACCAGTCGAACAGATTTGAAATTACTAGAAAAATACGATCCCACTGGGCTCATGATCACGTAAAGTAGTGCTGAATTTGCTTTTCCCACACCTAGTGTACCCTACACAAATATAACGTCCATTATTATTTACGGTTTTAACGGATATTTGTATCATTTCGTATATATATCGAATGTATTTGATCGTTCATTTTAAATAATCGACGATAAAAAACCGTTATAAAAGTCGTATTTTTTTTAAAGAATAACTACGATTAAAATAGGATATTTTTCGTCCGTAAAAAGTTGTGCTTATAAGTACCTAAACACGTTTATGGAAAATTAATCGTTAAAAGTATGAAAAATATCGATCGAACAATGCGAGTTATTATAGATATAAGAGTTACCGATTATTACGTTATTACTAATAACTCCCGAAATTAAAAAACCACATTAACGAACGTCCGAACGGATCTTATTTTTCTACACGGATCGCTTACTTCGGTGCCTATGAGGTTGGGTCTAATATATAAACTGAGTGGTGCAGATATAGGTAACCAATAGTTGTCGATGGACACCAAACGTTCAATACCCTTGAGTAATACGTCTTGATCTATTTCTGGCAGTCCTACGCGTTTGGCGGACGCGTTCAATCGTTGTAGGTTCAGTTCCGGTCGGAACAGATTTATATGGCCATGCTCTGATCTGTACGCCTTCATTCCTTCGAAAACCTACGCGTTAACACGAAACGTTAATTTCAAACAGGCGTTAACATGAGGGGTCAAGGCGATTCCTAAATAATAATAATGTACAACGTAAAGGCGAGTGAATCGAAATACACGTGCATCGTAAATATTTATAGTATATTGGTAGTTCGTATTGTGTTACTTTTGTAGACTTTAGAGCGGCGTAATTATAACGCGTACACTTCTTTTTCGTAAAATAACATTAATATTTATTTATTCGATTCTTTGTGATAAATGTCGCAATCGTAATTCCAAAAATGTAAAATTTTAACCGTAATATAATAATATAGCTATTATATAATAATAAAGTGCCATATATTATTTATCATATCTTAATGTACCTATTAAATTACTTAAAGATTATGCAGCACAAAAATAATATAAAACGCACTTAACGATTTTACATTTACGGTAATTTACGTAGATCGAGTTTCATCGGATGTAATTAGAAATTATACTACTATACTATAAATATTTATATTTATTAAATATATTAGAGACATTCTGTCGAAAGCGTTTATAGAAATATGAGGTCCATGAAATGTGATTCGAACGTCCTAAATTATTTACGAGTAATTCGTCCATTTAAAACTATTATTTTCATGGGAAATTGTTCTGAATACAAATTGAAATATTATGTTTAAACTTTTCCAATATAACGTTAACTCTTGAAATATTCAACGACGACGTGTAGGCCTTCTGTTGTCGATATAAGTCAGTGGCGTAAATTAAGGGTTGCAAGTGGTCGCGATTACGTTTCTAAAAATAATGGTAGGGTCGCAACGGTGCACACGTAATTATAATTATTCGCGTTGAGCATCGCGCCAATCTTTCAATTTAATAATATACATGGAAGAAATAGTTTACCAAACCGATATTAATCGAAATAATAATAAATTATCGTTTTCATAAAAATACCGATCGATAGTGTATTATTATTTGTGTACGCGAGTGTAGGCCTTCCGTCATTGTTTGGTTACCGTTAGTAAAATATTTGTTTTGTGTTCATACGTTCGTGATATTTTCCGAATTTTATTTCTTATTTTTACCGTTTTAAACAATACACGTATACACGTCATACAGTAATTAATGAAGAGGAAACCTATTAGAATATTTAGCACCAGTGCCAAACCTCGCAGTCACCGTTTACGCCTTTACAATTACAATTATTATTTTTCATCGTCTTATTCGTGAAATACGTATAATTTTAATCTAGCGGATATTTAGTTATACGAGTTTAAATATACACCGAGAAATTATACGTGAATTTTATTTTTTAATCCGTGTTTACAATACGTGCACGAATTTACACTTATGTTGCTGCATCGGTTTGATACATTCGTTGTGAATTATGAAGGGACTCAGGGGGAATGGAGGGGGAGGCGAACCCCTTTATTGGTCTACGATTTTTAATTATTTGCGCAATTCCTACAAATCAGGCCACTTTACACCGTCGATGTACATAATTCGTGTTTTTATTAAGAATGTATGTTCGTTTTTTAGGTATCCAGTTCTTCTAATTACTATTAAAGCAGATAGGAGGATTGTTAATCTTGAATTCGGGTATCCGTGAGAGTTGTTATAAAAGTATTCAACGTATGTTCTGAATATTAATATGATTTATAGCGTAAATTTAACGTGTATATTTTTTTTACCTCGGTGGCATAATGAAGTACTTTGGCTGCGGGATGTAAGTTGAGGTGTTCCATCGGCGTGATAAACGGTTTTTGCCAACCACCTGCATGTTTGTCGTAGGATATTTTAAGCATGTGGTCCGTAAAAATAGTGCCAAATTTAATTTTGGTTCCACTCTTGAGGATGTCAATAGCACTATCATTAAGCCTCGAGGATTTACATATTGTAATGTCGATGTTTAGTTTTGAGCACTGTAAATAAAAACCTAAATCTTCAATTCACGTGGAAATAAATAAATAAATAAATAAATATTCGAAGCTATATTATCGAAATTACAAATTTTAAACGTTTTAAAAAAAATCGTGGCAAAAATATATCAAGAGTCTTTTTTTAATGTTAGAATAGTAATATTATGGTCAATTTAAATTAAATTTTAAAAATAAATTTTTATCAAACTAAATAGATTAAAAATGTGCCGACGTTTTAAAATATTATAAATTGCTAATATTGTATTTTATTAATTTGTTTGTTACGTTTTATAAAGATTTTTAAATCAAAATTAAAAATATGGAAGTCTCGAAAATTTCAAAGGCAAAACAAAAAACTGATTAAATAATTTGTACAAAAATTTACTATGTACTGTGAAAAATTTTACATATATTTAGATCAAAGCATACCTACTTAAGAAAGTCACTGAAAAATACATCGTTATAAATTAAACGAATTCTTCGTTTCTTTTTATAAATTATTTATATTCGTAGAATATGTTAAGTATACCTTTTCGGAGTCATTTTTTGACACGGATGACTGATTTCTTTTGGCTAATAAATGTTGAATACTATATAATTTTCTGCAAGTCTGTAACATAATTAAATCAGTTTATAATCTGCGTTAATTATCCACTCGGTATAAATTATATTATAATGATTTGAGTGAGAAACTTATATAGATGAAAATCGAAGAATTTATTCTAATTTTAAATTCTGTCATTGAAACTGTTTCGTAATTTTACTTACAAGGATTTTTATTTGTATTTTTTTAGTTAGCATTTAAGGTTGGAAAATTTATTTTAGCGTGAATATATTATATTATAGTATATTATATTATGCCAATTAAAACGACGATAAGTAGACTTTTATTTATAGATATGTTAGTTGTTATAAGTGCATTATTATTAGTCTTTTTTTAAACAAGGCTTCAATAAAAGTTGATATTGAAGGGAAGTCATTAAGATATATCTTAATGATGAATACATTTCACACATAAAAATACTAACGGAGAACATTTGGATAATGACAGGAGATATATTTTTTTTAAATTTATTTTATAATTGTTGTACTCCGTTCGCTAAACATGAATTGCCAGAAAAAGTAAATTAATATAGTAATATAATTACTAATAATGGTATTATATTTGTATTATTATTTTTATTAATTTTTAGGAAAATAATATGAATGACTAAAGTTTCGTAATAGTTTTTTTTTATGAAAATATTTCAAAAATGTAATAATTTTGAGAAGTTTGGAATAAAATTATTATTTATTGTATATGTCCGTTTTATTTTCCAAAAAAAAAAAAACGTTAAAAAATGTATTATATCGTAAAAAATAACAAAGATAAATTAATATACAGTTAAACATTATTTGGTACTAAAAATATAATATTATGTATTTCGTATTCAAATCTCGTGTCCTAAAATCTAAATTAATATATATATATATATTAATTATATAATTAGTGAATTAAATTAAAAAATAAAAGTCTCATCTGTACGTAATTTTTATCGATATCAAAATATAACTTTATTGATTGAAGTACATATTTCTCTGTTTTATATGTATTTTTTAGGAAAAAAAATTTCTATTAATACCACGATTCCTTTCAGAATATAAAAATTTAAATAAATTTCTAACGAATTATTTATGTATAGACCATAAAAAACATGTTTTATTTTTTATTTTGTTAAATATCGAATTTATTTTCGTCGTTTTGTTTTAAAATTTTTAATACGTACAAAAAATGACTTTTTAGTTAGACGCTTACCTTTTTTTGTGTAAGTAATTTTTGCGTTACCGATAAACAAATGTCAACACTTGTCATTTTAAAAAAGAAACGATTGGCAACGATTTCAACAGTAAGTTTGAACAATATATTTATTAACGTTCGATATATTTTTAAGTATCAATGTAAATATTCGTGTGAAATGCTTGAGCATTAGACGGTTACTGAAAACGGTCTTCATAGTACCTTATCTAAATAAGTCGACTATTATCAGGCTATCATTATCAGTTATTTTAATTATGTACTATTGAAAATACATATATGTTTTTAATATTTTATTCAGGCCAGTAGAAAAGATTACAATATTTGTTTTAAATTTATTGTATATCGATAATTTTCCGCAATGTAAAAGGTCAATTTATAGGGTTCAACATGAAAATAACGAACGACACTAATATGTTAGAATTTCGTCACATACGTTTGTATTTTATTCGGTTAACAGTTTATATTATTAATTTTTTTTTATTCTCTGATAAGGTCGTTAGAGTCGATAGTAATTGGGTTCAAGTTTATTAAATTAACTAAGCGCAGATAGTTTATATTTATTTGTGTATTATTTACACGGTCGATAAATTGGAACAATCGTTTGTTTATTGTACATTTTACTTTTGACAGAAAAAATTTTATGTTCATAAAAACTGTAACAAAGACATATTAGCGTCAAGATTTTGCGTAGTTTTTTTACATTTTTATTAAAATCAACTTTATTAGTTGATTAGTAGGTAGTTTAAGAAAGAGTATAATTAATTTGTTAAAAGATCGATGAAAAAAAAATGTCTTTCTTTTGAAGATAATTAAGATTTTTTCCGTAAAAAACTTGAAATCTTTTTAAGAGGAATATTATTTATTTCGTTAAAATGAATGTTCAATATTATTCTAGTCATAGGTAATAAAACAATCGTTAATTATTAATGAAAATTAATTAACGGTCTTCGTTTGGTGGAACGAATACGTTATTGTTATCACATAGCGTTGATTTGCTAGGACATTTATTGATTTGTTCGAAATCGAGAAAAAATATTTTATGAACGTATTTTGCATTTTCGTAACCATTAAAGAACATATCAATTAAATTCGAACAAATTTCGCGTTATAATAAGAAGACCAATTATCTCTTGGTCCTAGTCATAGTTCAATTTGGTGTAATTATTTTCGCGTTATGTAATATTTAATTCGACATTTATTCGGAAAGAGTGTTCGTATGAACGAACGAAAATAATAATTTATATTGCAGACGTCTAGCGTACTAGAATTTTAGAGTGCCATTTTCGTATACATATATTTATTTTTTCGTACAAACAAACGGTTAATAATTGTTTAATAGTTTGACTATGATATGGACGAGTTGTTTTTGTATAGTTCAATAGATAAGAATATTTGCGCACCAATTTGGCCTTAATAATGTGGACAATGGAGAAAACATATGTAAATATTTGTATTCAATCAGCCAATAGACAACAGTTATATCTTTATTTGTTAATAATAATAATTTACCACACGCCTAATTATTGTTTCTACGTATTGAAATGTTATTAATAAATATTGTTTTTAAATAAAAGAAAAACGCAATAAAAAAACCCAGCGTACTTACCACCACATTGACGAACATGGCCAAAAGTGTATAACACTAACGTCATACTTTTCTTTCATACGTGCGTATCTATCGCAAAGAAAAACACGTTTAAAATAATTAAGCGTTAGCGATTATAATAAAATTACGGTAATTAGAGTACAAATGTAATATTATTTGTACGATTTTTCGAAGTTAAAATAGAAAATAATTAAACGGTTCGAATAATGCGAAATTAGCGAATTCGTGCCGAGACAAGTTTATTACTATTTATTATAACATTCACGTTTAGTTAAATTTATAACGAATTTCACAGTGTTGCAAAAATGGGCGAAGTTTTGACGGACTCGAGGACTGGTATTTAAAAGATATATTTACCAAAACGTACAAGAGTCTTTGTACATTGTAACGATTATTTTATTTACATTATATCGCGACGATTGATATATTTCTAGATTTTAGACTAAGCTGGCAAAATATCGGTTTTTTAGTGTTATATGAATTTCTTTTGTAACGATTATATTAATTTCTTATTAATTTATGTGTACGATTGAGTATATTTTATTTATAGGTCATATTTAAATGTTGTTATCGGAAAAGCAATTATTTCTACGCTTCTCTTATAAATGCAAATATACGTATCTACATTGACAATATAAACGATAAATTATTATTGAAATATTGAAATATAGTTGACATTGGATAATTAGACATAAGATAAGGTCAAAGATAGAACGCCCAGTAGACTACTGTATTGTAAGTGATAATAATACGCTGCACACTGATGCAATTTATTGGTACATTTTAATTAGTTAAAAATCGGTTAAACGAAAAAAGAAAAAAATGTTTCTGCGATTAGTGAACAAAAATATATGTTTAGTAACCTTTGAGAAATATGGGTTAATTTAAAATTAATATATGTTTTATATTAAAATCCAGGGAAAGTTGACAATTCTTTTAATTTTTCTTATTAATTATATATATATTACAAAAAGTACAAATTAAACGTTTATTAAAAGTATAGAGATTATACGATAAAGAAATGTAAAGTATTTAAACGTTAAATGTTTAAGATTATTATCCTTAAAATATACAATGGTCTATTCGAGTTTAAATCAATATTAAAGTTGAAATACTTGTTCGTTTTATTATAATTTAATAGTTTTTTAAATTACTGTTATTAAATATTCAAATATACGAATACTACTATTGATAATACATTCAAGGGAGACCAATATTAATTAATTCCACCTATATTAATAATAATATTTTGTATGTTGCACAATTTTACATATTACGTATGCAATGTAATATATATCTACGAATCGAAGTTATTATATTTTATGTGTTATATCTATTATTAGTATTTACTTATAACAAAATCACGAGGTTGATGAATGAACGGATTATGAGAAAGGTCGAAAGTTGTATTTAATGTAATTATAACGATAAAACTATTTAACATTTTTAAAAAAAATGTTCTCTTATTTTTATGTTAAAATAAATTAATTTGTCCTAATAATGATGACGTATTTGATTTACAGTATATCTTTTAATTCCGCCCGTGATTCAATTATCGTAGAAATATCATTTATATCGTCTATCTTCTTTAAGATATTTCACAGAGGAATAAAGAAATTCTTCTTTAGAATAGGATAATTCACACTAAATTTTTTAATAATTACATAACGCTAATGTACTCACTTATAAATCTATTTACGTTATTATTTAACACGATTTGGTATCAGTGAATTAAAAGAGATATCGAAAACATAGTAAAATTTTAATTTTCAAATTGAAGTATTATAATATGGATTTTACGTGAAGTTTTTTTACTGTTAAACTATGATAAATGTTGTTAGTAAGACTGGACAATTGAAATTTAAGTTTTGTTCCTACATGAAAAAATAAATAAAAATTGTCTTTAACTATTTATTCGTGGTCATAATTACAATAATTATTTAAAAATATGTGCAAGTCATTTCAGCACAATTATTAATTAAATTTAAATTACAAATTTTAACATTTGATCTATTCAACTATCTACTGTACACTGTATGGTACGCCATTATAAAATTATTATTGTGTATGATGTATGTTTAGATTTGTAATTTTACGTTAGTACGACGCAGATAATGAATAATTTAAACTTTTTCTTTGTGTGATATAACACACCAAATCACATATTGTTTATAATAGTTTTAGTATGGTATAAAAAAAATATTATTTATTTTTAATATAACTAAATTATAAATAATTTTGAAAATAATAGAATATTTTAACATCGAGTTAATCTTATTTATTTCTGTTTTATCGTGTAATTTAGTGATTATCGAATAACTTTTTTAAGAAAATAGATATTAGAATTTGGTAACAAGTTATTAATGAAATTACATCTTTTTAATGTATACATTTTCTTTTGGTTTTCAGTTTTAAAATTATATTTTAACATTCTAAGATCATATTAAGTCTAATTAGAGAGTATTCAAGTGCTTTGTAACGTAACTAATATATTATATTTTATAAACGTTGGATATTTAACATAAATGAGGAAATGATTGGGATTGCTTTAGGATTTCTTTTGAATTGTATTTTGATATATATAATAGGAAAATCGAAAACAGAAAACACATTTTTGCGAAAATGTTCCAAAAGTTTCGTTAATATTTTATCAATTATACATAAACGCAAACACTTATTTTAAATTCATAATGTCATAATCCGTTAATAACGTTTGAAAAATAAAAAAAAACTTTGCTAAAAGTGTGTAAACATTTTCGAAAAATTGTTCAAATACTTTTTTTTCGCAAACACGTTTTAGTAAAAATCGAATTTTGAATATTATCGAACCATATTTTGTAGTTATTTTATCATAGACATTACACACTTGTTCCAATTTAAAAAATAAATAAAATCCAAAATGTGTTGAGGCTAATGATTCCGTAAATTTAGTTATTAATTTTTTTTTTAGTTGATTGTGGTTTTGAGAAATAATTATACGTTAAATTTTTTTTTATTTTTTAACGAATTGAGATGACAAATTCATTTCTTCTGTAGTTGGTGAATAAAATATCTTTATGGAGTTGATCAATAAATATCAAATAACCATTTTATTCGCCGTGAAAGAATTTCCTATATATTGTTGAGGTATAATGTTTTATTCAATAAATAAAAACTAGTAAACATTTGTAAGTAAACAAATTTGGTCACGTAAAACATTGATTTGTTTAAGCCTGTATTCTCATGTTTGAGATAAGTGTTTTGCTCAACGGGGTGACATGGCTTTAGATGGTATTTATCATATTTTTTTATTATTATTATTGTTTTTTGTACTAGTCTTATGTGTTTGTTTTGTATTTTTTGAGCGTATTTAATCTTTTGCGATTCTTTTTGATTTATTTAAATTGTTAATCATTCACAGTTATATTACAGGTACTTTACACCTGAAATAATCGAAATTCGATTTTTTGTAGCCAAAATACAAAAGGTACATTATTATAAATAATTTTTTAATATTTAATATTTATTTATACTATTATAATAACGAATATTTTTATAATTATTTAAAATTTTAAAGCAACCATGTATAATTGTGTTCAAAAAATGGTTCTTAGCGAAATTTGAATTGTAATTTTCTAATTAATTTTGAATTTTATCAAAAAAGAACTAATATTTTTATAGATTAAAATATTTATTGTGAATTGAATCAATATTAGATCAGGTTAAAATATACTTATCAACTTTTCGTATTAATTTTACACACTTCGAATTAAAATTAAAATAAATATAAAATTATCCACGCTTATTAATAATAATAATTCGTCGAATAAAGACAATTCCTCATAAATCAAATTGAAAAACGCATATTTCCAAATTTTAAATTGTTTTAGATTTTTTTAAATACCATTTATTATTTTAACGAAATAAATGATTTGTATAAAATGCCTGCCTACCTCTTTCTACTTATAATTTAAATTTCATATAAAAATGATTTTTTAATACATAATAAATTTTGATAACAAGTATGTTCTAAACATCACAGATTTTTTACATAGTTGTTTAGTTACGAATAATTATTGAATTAGTACTGGAAAATGTCTAAAGTGTCTTTATAAAAATATCATCAGTGATGAATTTATAGGGGTATGGGATAGCTTTGAAGCACTTTTACTGTTCTAAATAACGTTTAAAAAATAATATAATAAATATATATATAATTCTATAAGTAGTAAGAAATTAAAAAAAAATTATTTCGTTTATTTTAAAGTTAATAAAAACACAAAACATATAAAACCAATTTAATTTAATTTATGAATGTAATTTTTTAATTTAAAATCAATTAAAAATTGTGATTACATTGAAAATATTATAACTTCTATTTAATTTAAATTCAGATAGAACTTTTAAATATACACCTAATGTAACTAAATGAAAATAATATATGTAACGAAATTAATAGTACATTCGAATATTTAAAATATTGTAGAATTTTTCCGATATACATATTATGTTTTTAAAATGCTTAAGATTTGAGGAAAATATTTTGACAATTTTATTTAAAGAAAATATAAAAATCCAAATTCTATAAATTAGTTTGCTTCGTTTAAAAAAATATTTATGTACTTATTTACTTATGTTGCAAATGACGTGTTCGACTATTTAATTTTGACCACATATTTTCCAAAAATTTAAAGTTACATTGAACTTTTTAAAACGTATATAGTTACATAAAAATTACAAAAATCCTTCCTTTAGTTAATGTTAATAATACACATTACGCATTTAACAAAATACATTTTTCACAGTAATAATTAACTCAAAAATATTCTTGGAATAAAACTTTCACTCCACGAATACGTTGTATCGTTAATGTATTCATTAAATGACTATAAGAAAAGAGTAGATATGTTTTTGAAATATGTATGACGAAATAAGATAAGATGATTTCAACACCAACTAGTTATTCTACTCGTCTATAATGTAAATGTTTATGGCGAATAAATTATTTGTTTGAAATTCAATTTGTATATATCAACATTGAGGATATCAGAATATCAGAATAGTATTTTGTACAAAAAATGTAAATACGAAACGAGGGTTGCTGTTTGAAATTTAAAATTCTATTTATTCTTATCACGAATATATAATATAAGAGAGAATAATATCTTTAAATAAGTTAAAACAGTTTTGATTTGGATATATCATCTAAAAATTATCCAAAAAAATTGTTACAATTTTTATACACGAACTAATTTCGTATTATTTTACTTCATAAAGTTATATAATGTTCGCGCCTGATTTTGTTGTCTAAAATAAAAAAAATGTAATTTTCAGAAACGAATTAATATTCTTTAAACTACGGAAAATATTTATAACCAAAGAAGACTCGAGACCAAATTATTTTAAACACTAAGTACACTTTATCTCTTAATTTTGTTTTTTGAAAAATATGATAGTAAAAGCATTTGTTCAGCGTTCTTCCTATTTTTCTTTAGTTGTAATATTTTGTGGGATTGAAATGTATATTAAAATGTGATTTATTGAGTATTGATATATGAATATTAATCCATCAAATCTAATTTAATATTACGATAATTTTTAATTATTATGGTTTTTCGTAATAGCGCATGGATAATTGAATGACTTAATCTTTTAATAATTAAAACATTTCTCAATTTTAATAGTTTTAATGATAAATGGTTACGAGTTTTTTTTTATAAGTTACATGATCATCATTATTTATCGTTTACAATACACAATAATGGTTGAATTTTCAAATTTATAAATTCCTTGTACTTAAGTAGCGGTACCAATTTTTTAGGATAAACTACGGTAATTATAATATTCAGCTGTTATTATTAAATTTGTAGTCTGCAAATGTGGACTGATAAATTTAAGCCTGAGTGTAAAATTAATTAGAAATTCGTATTTTAAAAAAATAACTAACAAGGGAGTTTTAAGGTTAATAATTAGTCTTAGTTGTATTATTGGTATATACTATACATATACTATATATTGGTATATATTACTGTCAAAACGGGAACTTAAATCATAGATACTGTTCTTTATTTGTAAATTTTGGAATTAAAAATGGTTTCTTCATACTTAACTTTTGTAACTGTAGTTATAAAAACTTGTATTTTTTGTATACGATGATTCATCGGTAATTCATACATTGTAATATTTAATTTATTTTAAAAAGTTTTTAACATATATACTTATATAAAATGATCTAAGAAGCGTAAATATTAAAATAAACAGAGTTACTCTAAAAATTGTTTTACGAATACACCGATTTAATATAGCTATAATGTTCCCAATGTAAAACGATTTATAATATATATAAATACTAGTTTGAATCAAAGTGAGTGAAGTAAGGTCGATGTTTAATATTTGTATTTGTATTTTGTATTAAGTCATATATTAATAATTAAGGATGTTTATTACCATTTAAATAACGTTAATATTAAAAAATTAAAAAATAACATTATAATTATGGTATATAAAAATTAGTAATATTTTTTTGTAATCTTAAATCTATTTAATTTTGTAACTATATTTGGAGTACTGAGTATGAAACCTACTGAGTATATTCCACACATACACACACATCCAATTCCTCCCTATACACACACACACAATTAAAAAATAAGCTTAGTTAAATTAATTAGTTCAAATAAGTTATGTTAATAAAATTACTCGCAGTTAAAGGTTAATAGTTAACAAATAACATTTTAAACTAGCGAAATTTTAAGTTCAAATAAAAAAAAAATTCTAATTTGGTTACAAAAAATTTAATTTAATTTATTTTAAATTCTAATTCGATTTTCGTGTAAAACATTTTTATAAAAATAAAAATATATATTTTTTACCTATTAAAATAATAATTTACGAAATACCCATTTATTTAAAAATTTATAATATTTCGTTAGACTTCAAGTATATTTGCAGTTGATTCAGTCTTTCCAAATTGTTGATTATTTTATAATATTTATAATAAATCATTTCGAATTTCGATGAAAGTATTTGTCACCAACATGTTAATTAAACTCCATTACAATTGCAGTTTATTCTGCAAAATTCATATAGGGTAAATTGAAATTAATTAAGTTAATTAAAAACGAAATAAGTTATCAATTTAAATTACAAAGTTAAACGACTGTTCTTTTTATTTTTTATATCAATTGGCGCTTACATTAATATTATATGAATATATATTTAAATTATTATTTTATCATAGGATTGCATATAGTTTTATCCCTAACAATTTTACAACGATAAATTTTTTTTTAAATGTCAATAAGCGATATATTTAAGCTAAGTGGATTTAAATGATATACAAAATTATGTATTAGAAATTTGTTTGAATTTTTATAGTCAATTGATTGCGATTTTTAAGTACTAACAAAATAATCTCTAACCATCTAATTTCCAATTTATTTTCAAATATATTTTAAAAACTTTATTTTTAGATAGAATAATTTTTTAGATGACGTGTATTCTCGAGTCGCCATCTGTTGTTAAATGTGACAAGTTTTAATATATATTATAATTACAAATTTATTAATTCACTATTTACTTGATTTAGTATCGACAAAGTGATTAGGTAAAATGATACAGTTAATCATTTGGTAAACTGAAATTTACGTAATTTGTTACAGCTTAATTAATGTTTATAATAAATGGATTCGTTATTTATTATTTTAAATTTTTTTATAGAATTCATCACATTACATAATTTTTATGTTTTAAATATCTTAAGCTTGCGATTTTAGATACAATCTGGAAAACAATTTGATAGATATTACTTACCGATTATTAATGACCTAAAGTTATAATAACCGGTTTAAATACAGATTAATGGCGAAACTTTCGAATACTTATTATTATTAAATGGTCTTGGAAATATTCTAAAAAGGTCCTAGGAGCAGTAAAAAAGTTGGTTTTACGATAATCAAGTTTTTATTTTTTGGAAAATATTTTTTTGAACTAGTAAAATAATTTCCAAAAATCACCGAATATATATATATATATAATACCCTATATATCAATCGATATTAGTAGAAGTCGGTATTTTTTGTAATTTATGAAACGATTTTTTAGATACGTTATTATTTTAAACATTTGTCATTTGAATATTGAGAGAAAAAAGAACACGTTCCCGGGTTTTGATGTACACTCGTAAATTCGTAGTCCATGTTTCATTATTATAATTATGTGTTCATCGCGGATGTGGATAAGGCATCAAAGGGGGAAAATATATAGAGGAACGTCTGGGAACGCAATCAGCGGTATTCAAGTAGTCCTCTTCTTTGATAAAAATGTCGATTCAGCACATTCACTCAGTGCTATCGGTCCCCTTACCTAACCGAAAGCTCTTAGAATCATTGAGTAGACACTATTATGTTTCACCCCTAAACCAAGTATCCAATCAACGATATATTTTGTGGTTTTTCTTTTTTCTTTTTTGTATCATCATTGTGTTTTTTCGCTATACTATATTTATAATTATAGCGTTTGACGAAAAGTCGAATAAATATTCAAAATTAAACAAAATTAAAGACGAAATAAAACGATATCGTTATAAATGGTGTATTGTTACGTTGCCGTAATTTTTTTTTTTTAAATAAAAATCAAGTTAAAGGGTTATTTTCTAGTATATTGGTTTCATTCAAGTTAAATTTATTAGTGTCGCTAATAATACACGACTATTAACGTGCGACGTATAATATTATAGTGACGATTCAGTCATTTTCGATACTTATGCGTGAAACAAAACCGTTATTGACTTTAATATGGTTGTCAGGTTGATAGATTTGACTATGATTAATCAGATTTGTTGCTTCAGTAGTTGTATAAACTGATTAATTAGTGGCGATTCCAAATTTATTGTATTGTTAGTTAGTACAATATCTATTTGTGGCATATTCTAAGTATTCTATATAGATCAAAAACTACACAATATAAAAGCGTATGGCAAATAACGAAACACGTTCCTATATTACATATCGCGCAATATATGTTTATAAGCATATATAATAACTTATAAAAATGATACTAACTGTAACTAACTTTTACTAATGAATTAAAATTATATTTTAACGTGTACAGAGATTCTGCTTTTTTACATCTGTCTCGTCTTTGTTCTACCAGTTTGGTAATATTTTGAATCGGAAAACGTTCGTATCTAATCATATTTGAAAAATGACTTCGAAAAAATCGACACTATGTTTTTTCAAAAATTGGTTTGTTTACGATTCAGTTTGTAATTTTAAAAGTATTCTTATTATTCTAATGACTTTTAATTTAGTGGATACAAAAATAACTCTTTAAACTGCTAAAAGTATCATATTTGCGTTCAATTTTTGATCGATGCGATATTTGTTGATAACTTTTATGACTTAAATAAGTGTTGATAAAAATAAAACACATTATTATAAAAGTCGTACATTTTTCGCATCTTGTTCATAATTTTAAATTGATATTTAACTGAAAAAACTATTCTAAGAAACGATTTGTTTATAGTCCAGACTCTGTCATTTAATTTTGACCACGTTTTATTTTATTTTCTTACGCGAGACACATTTACTGAAATAAATATAAATATTATCTCACAAAAATAATTTGTATTTCATCGTTTAACGAGTTTGGTAAATAATATTGCTGCGGTTGTGTAGTAACGTGACGGCGTTAAGCTCTTTCTTCTAACGCGTATTTTGTTTTAAATTTTTTTCGATCCCATTTTCAATGAACTAATCGGTCCAAAATAATTCTTTTGTATTTGAAGAATATTATCTTAAAAGCCGTATTCAATTATCCAAACGCGAAGACTTATTTTTTGAAGCAGTTAGGCCAAATTTCTATATTATTTATACCTAGTGCAATATGATTATTGTGCATAGTTATAGATATAATATAATAAAATACAATTTTATATTAATTGTAACATCTCTATAATGCGTTTTTGTTATGTATTTACAATATTTATATTAAATAAAATATAACTAAAAATCGCGTACGGTAAACATTTTTTATATTTATTACAAATAAATATGTTTAATCGACTTTAATTGTTAAATGTTATTTTCGAAATAGTTGACAGGATTGAGATATACATTAAAAATTCGATAGTTAAATAATTACGTAAATTAATAAAACAGAGTTAAAAATAAAATTCGAATTCTCTTGGTTTTATTCGTTGATTATTTTAAGTATACTTAGTACCAATTTTAGTAAATTTTAAATAGTTTTGAATCATAAAATGTACTTTCCATCACTTAAGGGTATTACTATAGTGTATTGTGTCTCGCATTAAAAATTAAACCTTACTTAACTTGGTTAAATGGGTGTCGTATCTACCATTGGGATATTATTATTATAGTAGCTAATAGCTATATATGTTGCAAGTTTGTAAAATTACTTGGTTCTGTGTTTTTATTTTGAAATTCAAAGAAAAAGTTTTGAATTATTAACTTTTCTATTATCATTGACCACTTGAACTTAACCCCAAGAGTTATCTGTATTTTATATTCATTGCAGCACCAACAGTACGTCATAGTGATTGACTGTATTGTTATTCGTTATTACAAAAACATAATTTATAAAATTTTTGCCCTACAAACGGTATTTTCGTTGTCGTAATATTTCAAAATGTAACGCAATATCGATAATTTCAGATTAGAATTATTTGAATTCTGAATTGTGTTTAATATTATGTTTGAAGTAATCGCTTTTCAAAAGCGATCAACGTTGTTTTAGGTTTTTAAAATGAATACGACGTATATGCTTACACAATTTGCTTATGCAAACAAATTTCCTAATACTGATAATTTTATATTAAGTCGTAGCTACATTTTATGAAACATTTGTGTTTAACGTTGCTTTTTCAAAAACATATTCCCATTTTTTATATCGAATACATTATACGATCGCCCGTGAAAATAATAATTGTTTTTATTATTATTGTTATTACAAATACCGTTGCAGCCTTGATAAGAATAAATGTTAGACAGAAATACAATTAATTAAAAACATAATCATAGTGGTTTAACAACTATTATTCTAGTCGTAAAATATGTTGAAAGATTCTTAGTTTTGTAATTTTAATTGATGCCCTCTATGTAAGTTACAGTACGGATGTATGTGATGTCGAGCCTTGCATTTCGCATATTTTTTCTTGTGGACATACCGATTTATACTGGTAGGAAATACAGAGTTTTTATTAATTTTTGTACATTCGCATCGATTTTCATATTTGTCCAAAAATCTTGCTTTGTGCACTATAATCCAAATTATCAACATCAAGCCAAACGCCGTCATCAGGCCTATTATAAAAGCCCAGAAAGATGTCATCTTGTTGTTACTTAAATTATTCATCGTCAAATATCCATTCTGTAATAGACATGAACTAACGTATAGTTAACAAATAGGAACGTACGCAAAATATTTGAATTCAAAAATGTATTATCAAATTATTTCACGACAACGATAAATATGTTTAAATATATTTATTGAAATTGTTCTTACGTCGTATATTATTAGTATTTATACTTTGATTTGTACGACTGTAAAATAGTCGTAACTGTAATACTTAAAACAAATTATGAATAGTTATTTTATATGAAACTACGAATAATTTTATATTCTATGTATTACACTAAACAACTAAGCTCGCGTTTAATCGTATTTTTTTATTAACATTTTTTAGGGTGGTACAAGTTAATAAAATGTATCAATCGATTAGAAAATGAATGGAAATACATTTGGTTTGTTAAAAAAGAATATTTTATATTAGAAGTCGAACTTAGCAATCATTTTTATGCATAGTCGATTATTATAATCTATTATTATATCTAATGATAATTTTGTTTCTGTGTATATAACATAGATATTGTCTAAAACTGTTTTATGATCAATAACCATGTAATTTTCCCAATGTTTGGCTCACAATTTGTAATTTTCAAAATAATCGGCGTAGAACGATAACTTATCTCGTGTTGTTTTAAATCAAAATTAAATAATGATTATTTTATTTTTAAATAGTATAAAATAAGTGTCATTTGCTTTATTATAGAAAGGACTGGTAAATAAGCAATAACAATTATTCAGGTTGATATATATATTTTTTTTTTCGATAGTTTAACTAAATTTGATCAATATTTGTATACTATAGAAACCAGCAAGCACCCTTAATTAATAAATATTTCTAAAATTGCGTTGAATTAATTATAATTCTGTTATAATTATGATAAAATAGGTAAATATAAAACGTCAAATATATTGGAATGAAATTAATTTAATAAATTTAGAATAAATTGGTTAAGTTCTATTTATATTTAAAAATATCATTGTGGAATAGTAAAATGTCAACTGTTCTAAGAGTTTTTATTTTGTTTCGTAAGAAAAACGAATATTAAAGAACATAATAATTGATATATTTTCAAAATAATCGAATAAGTAACAAAATGCAAATACTGAATTATAAAGTTAATCATAGTTTTCGATTATAATATATCTATAAAATTTTTTGGATAATATAATTTCGTCGTTTCACAATATTTAAAACGAAGCTATAGTTACAACCATGAACTTTATTTCAAATCAAATTACACGTATTTTTGGCGTGAAATGATATATTACTATTTTTATTATACTTACTGACTCAGGATTGATCCACGAAGATGGAATATTAGATTGACGTGAGGGATTATTATTGTTATCGTTTATTTTTGAACTAGCAAGTCCGTTAGTGGACATCCACAGTATTAAATATACAACAATATACATTTTTGATTTTAGTAAAGTCATATTCTTTAATTAAACAATAAAATATATGAATTCACATTGTTACCAAAAAATATTGTTTATTATACAATAGGTAAACATCGTATTTTTACTAGGGAACCAGAAAACCTTTTTTATGTACATTGCCTTGTACAATATGGTTAAAAATTAAAATATATGATATTATTAAAATAATATGTCATAATATTTGATATGTAAAGAAAATACGCTGAAAAAGAATTCGGTAAGTATACCAAATTGTCGGTTTGTTATCAGTGGCAGCCAATACTACTGTGGTTTATTGGTTTAATAAAAACTTTTTATAAATAATTTACACGTTTTTTATTGAAATATTAAATAAATTTTAAGTATTCACAAATTATTAATCTTAAAATAAACACGTAATTTAATTTTATAATTAATTTTATGTTAAGCTCACTCTTATTTGTCGTAAATGCCTATAGAATTTTATTTATTTATTTTGTTATTTTTTTGACTTTTGAGGTACCTAATAAAGGATTGTTTCAATTTTGCTATATTACATTTTTTATGTTTTAATATTTCATGTCATAACTGTATTGAAAATGTGATAATTTATATTGTTATTCTAAAGGTTTGGAAACTAGACATTTATTAGTAGTAAAATGAATTCGAATTTAATATTATGAAGGATGATTATTAAATGTACAAAACATTATTAACGTTAAATGGTTATTGACTATTTCTAGTAGATGAATTTTATCTGAATTAGACAATCGCAGCCATAGCTTCATATTTTTCTATAAAAAATAAAAATTTTCCTTCTGCTTATTTAAATTTTTATTGCCTTGTCGTTCTATATTCATTTTCACTGTCCGAACTATTAAATTTTCTTAAAAGTATACATCAATTAATGTTTTTTAACACATTTTATATCTTTAAATATTAAATAATATGTGCATAAATATGAGTTTAAAGAACTCGTTAATTCATCTTTTATCGTTTATTATTTTTCGATCCAATCAAGTATTATTTGTATATATTTGCAAAAAAGGTAAAATAATGTTTGATTACAAACGAAAATGGATTTGAGCAGAATTTCGTTTATTATGTTTAACATTAACAGGCTCATAAAAATAAATAAACATTGTAAATATTTATTTAAAAACTTGTTAAATGCATGTGCCAACATTTTAAAATTTAATACTAAAAATCGCATATTAGAATAAAATAATAATAATAATAATATTACGGTTCAAAATTTAACAATTTAAGTCAAATTTTATTGTTATTTAAACTTTAAACGCGCATTAAGGGAATTTCCGGTTTTAATTGTAATTTATTATAGTGACATATTGTGATTGATCAACTGTATAAAATGTAAAAATCAAATCTATAATAATAGTAACGTTATTGAAATTAAAATTAGATTTATACGAATTCAAAAATCAACAATTTTTAAAAATTAAAAAATGTTTTAACCGTTGTTTTTAAATTTGAAAATTATATTATACTATTTTTATAAAGCGTTTAAATAAATTATTTTTAACCAAATCTTGGTGAAAAAATTATAGCTTTCGATTTCGTAGTTAATCTTTGTTTATACAAAGATCTTAATAAAATTTTGAACGAATGGTTACCAATGCGATTTGCTGGAATGAATCCAGAATATATTGAATCATGGAATCGTAGTGGATTGTGATAGCAGAATCGAACATGGCAAATACCTCCCTAGCTTTGTACGACGTGATGAGGTGGAGAATATCCCATAAAGTGACGATCGGTGCTATACCTAACCGTTCTATGGTAACGGCGTTCGCAATATTTTCTTAGTTCCGATATAACGGTTAGCTTAAAAATATATATTATATTGAAATATACGAACAGATCTTTATATAAATTGAATAATAGATTTTTAAATTGGACCTTTCGCGAATATTTTTTCGATTATAACACATAGATTTTTTCAAAATTGTATACTAATACGTTTTTTTTAAATGTCCGTTCTTTAAGCAGAGTCCTTCACAAATTGTTTTCTGTTTTACAAACATACATACACACAGTATGTTCCAAAATGATTCGTGAACGTTTTTAATATATTCGTTTAATAATAAATTTTAGTTCATCATGAATCAAAGGAAACAGTCTTTTAATTTTTACCATTCCCATTTCTCGTTCAAATTAAACATTTAGAATATATTTTTGAAATTTCTACTCTCGTTTAAATCTTAGAAGACTGTTTTCTAAATTAATATCTTCACATGTTTTTTTGATTTAAATACTAGAAAAATATTTTTCAAAACATTTTAACTACTTCTTATACTAGAAAATGTTTTTCGAAAATAAATAATTAAAAATGTTATAGTAAAACTAGCATAATTAATTTAAGTTGCGTATATTTTATAGTGGAATAATATAAAAAAAATACGATTTTGGACTTATAAACGATGACGGATTATTTTAAAATAATGAATAGGTAAAATATATATCTTCGGAGTGTTTATACATATTATGAACGTATCAATTAATATGGTATATACATACATTTTTCAACTATGGCTATATCGTGCATCAAGTAGGCAATTACGTAAGAACTTAGTTTTTCTTATATGTAAAATTTTAAAAGTGCTTTATACAAACGTGTTAATAAGCATTTTCGATAGAATATTTACGTTTCGTACTTTTGTTTACTGTAATAATTGATGAATGAATCAATTAGGTTAAACAGTTTTTCGCAATGCTACATTTACTTTCGTACCCTACAATTTTAAATATGAGGTAATTCAAAACGAATGCATTTTAATCGACTTAATATTTCAATGTCTGTAAAATTGACTACATAAATCTAGTCGTTCGTGCCAAATGTTACTGACATCCCACGAACAAAATATTTTATCAAATCGTAACGGTTCGCATATATTCGTAATAGTACAGCATACAAGTATATAACCGCAGTGCGTAAAATCAGAATTCCGGAAATAAAAGAATATTATGAATATGTATCAGGTAGCTAATGTCAATTAATTACAACGACGAACTAAAGGAATATTGATTAAAATATTTCAGGCACTAACTGGAGACCTAAAGTTAGTCCCTGAATTTGAATTACTCACGGAATATAACACGTTCGCAATAAATTACGCAACAATTATATAATATTATAGGAAAAATTTTAAATAAACGTGCGCGACAATATACAATATTTTCATATGTGTATAACAATAAGATACATGTTAGAAATCTAACTTTTTTTATGTTCATGATATGGGATAACTAAAGGTTTGAAAAATGTTTTCTTTATTCGGGAACTGTAATACACCACTCAGTACTTAAATATTATGTACAGCAATTCTTTAGTATAATAGTAATGTATTTGATCGATTAACTTAACAGAAATAAAGACGTGTCACAAGTATAAAATATGTGATGATATAACTGATTTTCTTCGTTGGAATGGATTATATTTATTCATCTTTAATATTCATACTTGATTCGCTTTTAGTAAATTTATAGCCGACAAATTATGTTTCATTTAAATATTATATATTTAAACGATATAACGATAAAACAAAATATATTTACACCTTTAACAAATTTATAAATGTTAAAAAAGAAATATATTCGCTTTTAGTTTTGAGTACTTATACATTCGATAGCATAGGCGCTGCATTTTGTTTATATTATTATTTTGAACTATAAATTTGTTTGTAAATAATTATGTCTTAGGTTAGGTTTGGTTTTGCATTTACTATGATTCGAATTTTTGAAAGTTTAAACGTTGATACATTTATTTAATTATCAAATATCGAGATTTAGTTTAATTCTAGTTCAATATTTTAACAAATTATACAATTTATTCTCTTTTAAAAATTTACTTGGGCGAATTGGCACGCGTATTTTATTTTAAAAGCTAACAATAATTAGTAAGATTACAATAATTTTAATTACGATATCAAATGAAAAGAGAACAGAAAATCTAAGGATAATTTATGTGTGTATTTGATCGACTTTTATTCCTTAATCATTTATTAAAACGCATTTACGTTTTTTAATTTTTAATTAAGCAAAAAGTGTATTCAATTATTTATTAAAAAAAATAAAAGTATAAAATAAACGTGTTTAACGTTTAAAGTTATTTATTTGATACTTAAATAAAAGCATTTTAAATGTTTAACATATTTTATACGTTGGCCGAAAATTGATTTATAAGAATAATACGAGTGCAGCTTCTATGTTGATATATTGTTGTGTACTTGTAACAATCAATGGCGATAATACTATCCTATTTACAATGTACCATTATATTCGATGCATGCTCGATTTTGTTGTTCAAAGAATTTCTGACGGTCCGTGTGACCACTACCATCTCGTTCGTTTTAGTCAAAACTATCCATCGTGAAAAGTTCGAACGGCCAAAGTTGGCCAATTGTGTTAACAACACCGTTTTGTGCCACGGCAACCCGTCGAAATTCAAACTCTAAACTCACAAAAGGCCTCTGGTATGTGTATGTGGGTAGGTGCGTATTTGTACGTATGTGTGTACGCGAGTATGTATGCATTGTGCTTATAATCTATTAATTCGAAATCAATGACTAAGAACCGTGTTATCCTAATACCATTAGTTCTTTTCTACTAACCTATCGAATTACAAAGAGCCCCAAGTTTCTGTTGCCATCGACCGATGAATTAAAGAACACAAAATTCTAACCGATAATTTATGACCTCGTAGTCTAAGAAACTTTTCCATTTGTTCTACTCGTTTATATATATATATATATATAAATTATTATATTAATATATGTATAAATACCGATAAATTTAATAATTTCTATGATTATAGTCTATTGTTTGAATTCAATAACATCATTGTGTTGAGGTAAACAATTATTTCGTAATTGTAGTAGTTTTATCGTATTACAGTAAGAAGTAAATATATTTTTAATAAATGACCGAATCGTTGACAGTAACATTTGCACAATTACGCAAACGTACGTATTTAGTTTATAAATATTAATAATAACTGTATACATATAATACGCGTAAATCATTATAATGTGTCGGCGACTTTTCTTTTCAACTAGCAATAATGGCACTTTGGACGAACTTTATTGTACATATAATAAAATCGGTGTCTTTTCTCGAAATTAAATTTTTCTATTTATGGTTAGCAAACGTTAAAACATTTCCACTAACGGATTTTGTGTAAGACCTGTCAAACTTATCGAATTTATTTGAATCTAGGTCGGAAAGGAATTTTTATACAGAGATTAAAATAATGTATTTCGGCTATTAACACTTCTAATAAAATAGAACCGAAACTCCTAAATTTTATAACTGGAAGAGTTTAATAAGCGATTCATTCGTTAAACGATAGATTTTTTCCATTTTAATTTTTTGCGTATATTTGAGCACTTATGAAGACATATTCTTTATAATTATTTGATAGAATGGATGTGAATTAAAATCAAAAGTACGTACAGTCGTGTCTGTTTAATTATTTGATCCTAAGAGTAAGATTTATATACTTTTAAAATTAATATACGACAGAATTAATGCGGAACGTTCATGTTATATGGAGTGTAAACAAAGTAATTTCAGTGTATATAGAATGTGAAACGAATCGTTAATATTCTAAAAGGTACTTTAGAAACATTGTTTAATTATTATTATTATTGTTACTATTATTATAGTTGAAAAAGATATCGCAATTTGAAAATACAACTCTATGATTTTATTACTACTACAATGGCTTTTAGAAAAGTTTATATATATATATGTATGTGTGTGTGTGTGTGTGTGTGTGTGTATAATTTATAAATAAATAAAGTCAGAGTGTTTTTCGGGAATTTTATATTAAAAAATGTTAAAATAGTTAGGTCTTCGAGGTTTTGATATAAATTTAATATTAATAAATATTTTGAGGGAATATATTCGTATATAAAATTGAATTGTCAAATATGACGATTTTGTTTTATTCTTTTACGTATACAATTTGAAAATTAATGTCGAGTATGTATTCGGTGATTTTTAATTGGTGGTGGGTGGACTGAAGCCTAATATTAGACACTGAGAACGCGGGTACTCGAATATAAATTAATAATTGTTAATTGAAATACATAAAAATAACTAATAAACTCTTCTAACGTCACTCCATGTTTACAAACAAAATTGTTATTAGTAAAGACCGATTTTTTCACGGTAAACTTATTTCTGACGTATTAAAACCGTGATAACGAGTTATATTTACAACAACGCTGTTGTGACGCGATATTATTGAATTTTCAGCAATATTACGGTTCAAAGATAATAAAACTGGCGCGATTTTATACGCGACGAATTCTTGTTGGTATTGGGAGCGTTATAATTTTCCAGCAGCTTTTAGTGGCTACAAGATGGATTGCCTTTAAACAGTTCCAATAAGGATTTTAATAAACGACACTTGCTGGTGTGTAGGTATTAAGTTTTAAAGTTGTGACGGCCGTTAACAAAAGTCCGCCGCCTGCTACCAGCGATGTGTCCTCTCTTACCTTTGTCCATAGGTACCCTTAAATATTTCACGGCGCGTTTTAAATGATTTCGTTATAGTGACTAAATATTCTTTTTTCACGCCGTCAACGTCTGATGTGTTTTATAACGTGTTAAATAATGTACAGAATACAAGCGTGTTAACGATAAATATAATTTTTCGTGAAATTTCTAAATTGTGACACTATTTATCTTTACACGCGTTTTGTATGTGTAAATGGAGTTAAGTTAATTTTGGAGGTAGAGATACGTATTTTTTTCACGAATGTCGAATTGTATAAATTACGTTTATTTGAACAAATAATTACGATGGTAAACGGTATGAAAATATATTTTTTTAAGTATTT
The DNA here is from genome assembly GCA_025469175.1 of Geopemphigus sp. TES_GeoC_2020. NCBI lineage: Eukaryota > Metazoa > Arthropoda > Insecta > Hemiptera > Aphididae > Geopemphigus > Geopemphigus sp. TES_GeoC_2020. The sequence goes on along the minus strand of JAIPRN010001252.1, from coordinate 8,300 downwards.
TTTTGATCGTTAAACTCTGTATATTATACTGTCACAATACGTACGCATTTAAATGATAATAAATAAATTAAAAATGTAACGAGTCAAAATACTAAAAAAAGTTAAATTAAATTAACGGGACAATACGGATGTAAGACTGTAAATGTTTACGGAAAATCAATAAATTAACTGTTCCGGTTATCTTTGTTTATTCATGTTGCTTAATTTTAAGTTTCTACAGGTAAATTTTGGAGAATAAACGGGTAATAACTATTTATATAACGACAAATGTGTTTACAGGTTTATTTATGTATAAACGAAAAAATAATTTTTATTATTGAATTAAATACTTTCTTATTCTATTCGACACGAGTCGACGAGAATATTGTACTTATAACTAATTAATAATTGTCATACAACTAATAACGTTTTTAGTTTCCACGTGAATATGTTTTAGGCGGCATTAAATCTGTTACCCAGTATTATTTTCCAAAGAAGCATTACACTAACATTCCTCTGTGGTTATTGTTAACATAGATATTGAAAGTAATGTACATTATATCCTTTTTTTCAATTTTTATTTTTAATCAAAGTCACTTATGATTGATATGTTGTGCCGACGTATTGATACATCGGTATAGTTATAAAAAAGTAATAAAAAGAAAATAAAAGTTATAAAAAAGAATAAACGAAAATCTTCTTGAGGTATGGATTTTTGACGTGTTCTGAGCCAATAACGTTTTATTTTATACTTAGTCTTGTATAAATAGACAAGAATTATTATTGAAAATTTTAACATCATGAATCATTGGTATTGTGAGCAATTCGTATGGACATCGAGAAAACTTTTATCATAAAAAATATAAAAACAATACTTCGAAAAGATCCCAGACGTACCTATTAGTTATAATGAAAATTAAATATTTAAAAATATCGTGTTCCAAGAAGTCATTCGTTGAATATAGAATAGGTTTATTAATATATATAATTTTTTTAAAAATCGTTTCTTTATATGTTATTTATTAAATTTGGATTGCATCTTTACATTATTAAAGTTTAACATATGTAAACATTGTTTCTAAATATTCTATGTTATTTTGTGATCGTATTGATTTTAAGATAACAGTTGTAAATTCAACGTTAATATTTTTATATTAAATAAACAACGTTCAAATAGCTTAATAAATAATATAACAAAATTGATAAATGTCTAAGTAGTACTCTTAAGTGTAATTGAAACAGTTTGATAAAAAATAATTTGTCTTTTAACTTGAATGTACAATTACTCTATTTAACTATACATTTTACATTTTTTTGTACACGCATTTTAATTGTACCATACAATCATGGCAGTTTTGCGTGAGAAATTCAGTTTCGTTCGTTAACGATTCATTCTATTTTAGTATATTATCTGTAATGCAAAGAACAACGAAAACAATACTATTGATCGAAGCATAAGTTAACTAGGAAATAAAACGTATAAAAAAATATTGTTCGCTGATTAATCAGTACCGTCTGTGTTTATTATAAATTACCATCTATATTATATATTCATGTGTATTTTTATGAATGACTTGACTTGTATTATTAAACTTTTTGATTAATATGCCATCATTTCCGTATTAAATACATTATTATTATTATCGTAAGTATATTTATTAATTTTTTGAACGTGTAATAATAGTTTTATTTACCAACGCAGCATTAAATATTTTAACTTAAATCAAAGCATATGCTTAAGCCAAAGCTTAAGTAGCTAGATTAATAATATGTATTGGGTTAGATTATCACGATATTTGGCATAAAAATTTAAATTGTCACGACCGTGCCACTTAGCTTACGATTTGCAAAACCTTAGTCACCATAGAAACGAAACAGTGTATTGAAATTTCGTTGTGCTTTAAATTCAACGACCAACGAATACGGTTGTTTTAGTGATTAAAAACTGGTAGAAAAACGCATAAAGTGGCGAAATATTCAAAAAAAGCAACAGGAGAAAGCGTTTTGTCAGAGAAAAATAATGAACTCAAGAGCCGCAAGGGCTAAGGAGTATGTTTAGAGTAGTACCCGCTGCTAGATTTACAATAAAGGCAGTTGTAGAAGACGTGTCTCTGCTTTGTACACGTTATTGGTTATAATATTTCCATATCATTGCCTTTTTGTTTTCGTTATTCGCTGTGTTTCCCTTCTGCCTACGTATTCAGTCGTAAAGATTGTCAGCCCTAAAATGGGTAATCGAAATTGTTGTTTCTTGAAAATACAATTTCGTTGAGGTCCGACGTTTGTAACGACAACCCGAAGCCAATTGAACAAAGCGAATACATTTACTGTATCAATAGGAATCGTTTTCCAAGATTTATAGAATGACTCAAATTATTAAGTAACATTCTTAGTGAATTAAACACGAAAATAATATTTTCGTTTTGTGGCATGTAATATTATCGATGTTTACTTATATATATATATATTTTATATAATTTTATACACATTTATGGGTATTACATATATTCTCTTAAACATATAATAAATTATTTATAATGCGCGAAAGTATTTAAACGTATTATTTATACATTCTACGATTAGAACGCGTAATATTTATACAGTTACGTGAGAATAAAGTTGAACGTAAAATTTCAATCAAATTAAAATTAATCGATGTAAATATACATACAAATGTTCTTTATTATAATGTGGGCACTGCTTTAAATCGCTAAATTTATGTACTTAAATTCAGTTCACTGTTTTATGTGTTTTGATTATTGAACATTTTATATTGTATATATTAGATTTTCCATAATATGCGCCGACAATACTAAAGTAATGACATAAAATTAACCATTTCGTAAACCATCTAAAAGTTTAGATTGAAATTACATATTTATAGGTAAGCTCGATTTATGGCGATGCGCGTATTATAAAGTTAAATAAAAACAAGTATAGAAAATACCCACTCTACGAGGATGCTTAATTTTGGGTTTCCATACTAATTGATTTATGCATTAAAATATACTTGATCTACACACTTTATTTATCATATGTAACACCGTTTTTTGGGGATCAAATAAAGTATTATTATTCTGGGTCCTCGATGGTTATTTTAGCATTTTTGGTTTTTTTCGTTGAACATTTTACGTACACCGAATCGTTATTTTAATACAGCCGTTGAGCAGTAAGCCGTTGAACAGTATTTCAGGCAAATAATATATCGAAATTAACACTAATCTTATGTAACCGTCGTATAAAACGTATATAACTATTTTCTCTATTGAATTTATAATAACTTTAAAAAATAACGAAAAAAATGGCGTATTCCTTGATATTAGCGAGACAATTGGCCATTCGATCAAGTGGTGTACTGGAGAATAGTTAGTATTTAGACAAAATCGATTTTTGAATAATGTTTATAAAATCTAGATAATTAGTTACATTCATTAAATTAAAATTATATTATATCTGCAATAGATAAAAAAATGTTGAACATTTTGCCTTAAATCGCAAAAATGTTCAAAAAGTATAAATGAAATCTATAATCTAGGATATACGTCATATATTTTTGTATTTCGCAAAAACGTTTTTATTAATAATTTTTTAATTTTTAATTTTCAAAAACGTTCAATTTTTTTAATTTGACCTACTTAAATGAAATTAAATAATTAAACGTAATAACAAAATTAATGGTTATGTCTCATATCTTTATATCGTGTCCACGTTTCTTTAATGATATATATATAAATGTATACAGTATAATGTTCGTGTTTATGTATAAAATAAATTTTTTGTATTTTTTGACCATATGCAAAAAATCCAGAAAATGTACATAATTACTTTCTATTTTCAAAATTAAATACGATTTATCATTATAAATAATAATAATCAATACAAATGAGCATAAGAATTCGATTAAAAAAATGGATATAATTGGAATGTATTAAAAAATCGTTATTGAACAGCGTTTGAATGTAATTAATTCAATTTATTATTTTGTATACTAATTTCTTTAGTAGATATAATCCCCATAATACTAATAATGATCCGAAATTGTATACGTTAAATGTTTTACAAAACTATTATCCTTAGCTCAAAATTTTGAAATTAATTTAGGTTCCATATAAATTAATTTTTGCAATCCCAAATGGCTTAATCGGTAATAGTCGAAAATCTATATTTACGACCGAAATTCATAATTCCATAATATTAAAGGTAATAGTTATCCTTGTTTAGATTATGTGTGTTAGGTATTGCATTCCTACATTCCATTTTGAGTGAAACGATAACTATTCATTCTATACGGTAGGGTTTTTATGTAGCAAAATTTTTTGTTAGATGTTTTCCAACAGATATATACGTTATAAATAAAACAGTTATTTGTTTTTAATGTTATATTTTATTAATATATATTTTTTTCAAAACATTGTTTCAATCGTGTAATTTGGAGAAACAAAAAATTATCAAAATACTATAAAGTTTGAACGGCGTGTTAATTTTTGACTGAATCGATTTCAATTATTCTACTGTAATTAAGAAAATAATTCTAACCAAAAGAAATCATTACTGTCCTTAGTATTTTTATAGGAAAAATATTATTTAAAAATTTTTTTTATCACTGTTAGGTTGTATGCGGGATTTTTCGTCTCTTTATTTATATTATTATTATTATTTATATAATAGAAAACAATTCAGCAGTACAATATTTTTTACGTTTTAATTGTGACAAATATTTTTATATTTAAAAAAAAATTGTTATTAAGAATATTTAAAATGAATTTAGACATATGGATGTGAACAATACGAAATGTTAATAATTAAATATATTCAAAAATTATTTTATTTTATATTATCTCAATTTAAATTAGGAAAGGAATTCCTATTGTTAAAATTATTGTTCTTCAATAAACATAAATTAATTCAAGTTTATTATTGTTTATTTTTTATGAAGATTATTAATATATATTTATTAATATTGTATATTGCTTTAAAAAATTTATATTTGATAACGTACGAATTTGACATATTTAATTATTTTACTCGAATAATAATTTTTATTTAATTAGTGTAAAAAAGACTGGGTTTTCTCCAATTTTACTAATTATTATTGTTTCTTTGAGGAATTTATAGAAATGTACAAACTTCGAAGATGCGTATTTACTAAATTATCATTTTGCTATTTGCACGAAGTTAGTGTTTGTTTATACTCCTGTTGGTATTTACGATTTTAATTCAATTAGTTAATTAAAAATCATTTTCACGATATCTTTTAACTAGGTGTATGGCTACATTACTCCAGCAATAAATGCACAACAAAGAGTTTAATCTTAGTTTTAATTTTTACGTTCTCCGTTGATTGTATATAAAAACTGCGAAAATTGTATAATATTACTATAATATCATTATGTAGATTACCTGAATGGATGTTGTCACGACTATATAGTTATTAACTAATTGGCTAGGGTCGAATTTGAATTGGATATCCTTTTTTGTATACCCAAGACGAAAAAATTAAACGAGTGTCCTTTATTATGCCATTTTAGTTTAATAACGTTTTAACAACTTATTTGAAAAAATAATAAAAAGAAAATTGAAACTTGAAATGTATTAAAAAAAAAACTATTCATATATACCTTATATTGTTTAAAATTTTGTTACGTTTTATCAGAATAATATTCCAATATTTTTTTATTTATTACAATTTTCAAGCAATAATAACCTTTTTTTATCTTAAATGTTATTATTTTATAATTATATACTTAATTTTAATAAATAGTTATAAAATATATATTTTCCTAGAATAGTATATACTAGTATGTAGTCTATGATAATTTCTAAAAAATATACCTCGTATGCCTATATTTGTAAAATCGTTCATCTTGTAACAATTATTTTTTTGTTATATGAAAATTAACGTTGTAATAATATCAATAAATTTGTTAGGTACGGAAATATGGAGTAGAGGGCGCCCGTTCTAGTAAATTTTGAATGTTTGAATATTCTATAGCGCTTCTCTATTCCATGCTTGCTATCACCATACGTTTCGTGTGTTGGGTTTTTTCATTTATACTTTTACTCGTTTTAGTTTGTACGTTCACTTGTGTCGTTCGTTTTTTTTAAATATTTTGTATTTCGTATTAATTGTTTTAATTTGTTCTTTAAACGCACATCATATTATTATAGTCGTCTTTCTTTACTGACGAGTGTCTTTGTTTTTGTATTGCGGTTAACGACGTGTTGATGACTAGTCACCGTCGTCACCGTGTGAGAAATCTAGTTTTTTAGTAACTTATATTACGCTCGGAATTATTGGTCAGGAGTTTTATAATTACAATCGAGTCGGCAATACGTAACGGGCACCTCTCGCTGCCCGTAACGGACGGGAAGTTCGTACGTACAAAATTATTGATAGGGTATTTAACCGTTTCTTCTACTTTTCCTAAAAACTTGATTTTTTCTTTAATATTGTGACAAACCACGTCTATGAAAATTAGGCCATAACAAAACCTGTACAATATATGTTCCTTTAAAAATTAATAAAATTCAGTTCCGTATAACTGTTTGTTATTTTTGCCCACATAACGCTCATAATTATTATATTTATTATTTTTTCGTAAGAATAATTATAAATTATATTAATATTTTCGAAAATTCCGTAAAACTTCATATCAAACGTAAAACGTTTTTTTATTTAAATTTATACATTAAACGAATGTGCTAAACAGTAATTACTCATATACCCTTTAAAATATTGTATGCTTTTTCAACAAAACACTATTCCTTATAACTTATTACTTCAAGTTGTTTAAAAAATAAAATAGTAACCATATAAAGAAACTAATGGATTGTATTCTTGGAAGTGATGTAAGTGCTAAAACTTGTTACCGTAAGTTCAATACTAATGTTTTTTACCTTCTGTTTTGACTTTTTTCTTCATCTCTTTAACCTACTGTAAAATTGTAAACAAATGATATTTGTCAATGTCGTTTATGTGAATGTGGACTACATCACATCAACTTGAGACTGAAATCACAGTTAAAAAGAAAAACATACATCTACTTTATATGTATATATATATATTATTGTCATCGGAACAATTTTTTTTTAGTACATATTACTATTTATTATATAACACTGAAAAGTATCGAGAAAAACATACATTACATAATGCCAAATGTTACCATATTAATCAAAATAACCACCACATTACTTTGGCTACTATCAAAATCTATACTATATATATATATATACATATGATATTAAAAATCAGTTTTTAATATATTTATTATAATATGTAAAATTAAAATTATTTTGTATAAACAATTATTTACAAAATTTAAACGTAAATAACGATAATAATAAAAAGATAATCATACTTACAAAACATAACGTGTTTTATAATATATGTATTGTATTATCAATAATCGTTTAAACAGTGAAATTACGTGATATTTTATTTTATATTTATCGAAAATTCTCAAATATAATTATTATTAAATATTCGAAACGGATTTTGAATAGAAATTTTTTGTATAAATATTTCATTAGTAATTTTTATAAGGAAAATTATAAGTAAACGGACATTATACAAAGACCATCGCAGTGATTATATTATTTAGTATTACGTAACCCATAATTAATTATCAACAATATTACTACTTCACAGAAAATAGAAATCTGACGGCAGTTTTAAAGACGACGATATTTAATATATTATTAAGATTATTTAAACGACAATTACGTTTGTTTTCTTGATGTAGATTATGCATGTTAAAAAATCGTTATCAATTATATTATTGAACTTTTAGTTTTATTTAATAGGAATGTCGACTATTAAAGCATATTTTACATCTGTGTCGCCGGACATTTTTAACGGAAACATTATCTACTATGATCCGTCATTAAAATATTCGTCATCTTTTTCTTAACACTGTGTCACAATTGTTTACAACTTTACAAGTTTTTTTTCGCTACTCTTCCGAGTATTCAACTATTCGTTGAATGTTGCCCGTTACGTAGTGTGTGTATTTTTTTTATACTGTATACATATAGGGAGTAGCAATTAAACGTTTATTTTTATGATCTATGTATTATTCTCACATTTCTTCGTCTTTAACGATATCATAATTGCCAATTAACGAACACATTTTTATATCGTAACGCCGTAGTCGCATAAAATAATTTACTTTATACTACGCGTAGAGCTGTATTATTACTTTCTAACACACGTTGTGTGTTACATTGTACGACGGCAATGCGGTATTTAAAAGTATATATATATATATATATATATATATATATATATATATATGTGTGTGTGTGTGTACATATATACA
>JAIPRN010001251.1:0-50538 GCA_025469175.1 Geopemphigus sp. TES_GeoC_2020 | reverse complement strand
GCGTCTCGTATGAAATTAATTTTTTCTAAAAAATTTTTTTTGGGCTGGGGGGGTATTCCCGTTAAAACGCCACTGGTTGGCCGGGCTTTTAATATCACACCGGATACGTTTACAAACGATTACACGTTAGCTCTTTTTATGTTTTATATTGGCGGAGAGGAATGCACCTAAAGAATATAACGTTGAAGTTAATACGATAATAATAGTTGGGAATACGTATAAAATGAATATTTAGTACTCGACTTGAACTAATACTTTTATATTTTCGTGAGGAAAATTTGGATTATAACTAAAACACTCATTTATGCCCCTATTGTACACACACACATATATACATATATATATATATATATGTACACGTCGAATGTTATCCATTGGACCTCTACCAATTTTTGACGAAAATTATCGACTGACATTAATGGAAACTGTCGTCGTATTATAGATTATATCCGCGTAATGGTCAATAAACGCGGATTACGTTAAGTAAAGGGTATAAAGGACTACAGGATGTTGGTCCACGGCATCAGGTGTGGATTACACATCACACGATATTGAACTATCGTTAAAATGTCCCGAAATTAAAACTCGACGTTTGATTCGAATAGAAGCTGTAGGTGACCGTAAAATAAATGTTTGATCGGTTCGCAAACGGTTGTCCGTCGTTTTGCGTAGAGGTTGGCCAATTTTCGGGCACGTATATCGCAATATTATTTATGCGAATCGTCTATAATTTCGTACGGTACGTACGTACATATATATATATTTATTCAACTTCAACGTTTAGCGATAATATTTATAACGTTTTATATTGTCGAAAGACTAAGAGATATTTCGAATAAACGTATTATGAAGATGCCATTTTAAAATTATATGTCGTTTCAAATAACCTGTTTGTTAAAATGTTTTAATTCGCTAAAAATCAAACTAAATGTTATATCGGGTGTTGTGCATTTTATAGTAATATTTAATATAGGGTTGGTCAAAAAGTTAAGACGTTTTTTAGAAAATCTTATTAATTATCCGACCGATTTAAACGTTTAGTTATTACAATTAATTTGTACTCAGTAGCGAAAAAATTGGTCCAGTCTTCCTTTTAATGACACCAGATGGAATTGGAAGATTACACCCACAATTCCTGCACATCCATGGTTCCACAATCTTAAACTCAATAGGGAAACAATTCGCTCCTTTTCCCGGCTTAGATTGGATCATACCCTTCTTCCTTATCACTCCTTCAAATTATCCTTAAATACCTCTCCACTCTGTACTCTCTATTTGTGATATTCCACACATCCTTTTCTAATGCCCTTCGTTAGAGGCACAACCGAAGAAGCTCGCCTTTTTAATTGAAAAATATAACGTTCCTTTTAATACCTACATCCATTCTATCCTCTCGGTTACCTTCCATCATTCTTTTCGTCATTTGCTTCCTTAAGCAATCTAATTTTGTCATATAATTCCTTTTAGCTGTAATAATTTATAATTGTCGTAAATAATTGTTTTTTTTATACAAAGTTTCAATAAAAAAAAAAAAATCCGTATATAATGCGGTTTTAACGAACAGGAAATATTTTATGAAAAAAGTAACGTGAGGTCTTGAGTGTAGCTGACAGAATCGCTTTGATTTTTCTCCGACTGGAATCCGGAATGCGTTTAAGGTTGACTTGGTTGCTTCAAAAAAGTCACGGACGCTCTAGACGCATAAAAAGTAGTCGCAAACCTCCCCCCTCCATATCGTTTTGATACACCACAGTGTATCGCGGTTAATGCGACGCGTTCTCAATACACATATCGAAAACTCAGGCAGCGTCGTCAATTAACGCTGGGTATCGATTGCTTTCGAATCCTTTCGACGTTTTCATGAGTTGTCACTACAGATGTGGCGACGGATAGGTGTCCCTCGACGGAACGCCGTCTTGTTGCTGAACGTCGGAGTAAAGTCGAAATCTTCGGCGCGTAACAACCACCGAACGACTACTATATAACCGACCGTTCCGAAAACGTCGTTTTTGTCTAACTGACTTGTACATTCTTGACGATTCGAACGGTTCCGTGTGTTTCGGTAGTTACAACGGTTTACCAATTTCGGCGTATATATCGACTATTCACTAATTATCGTTTGTCCTTTACGTCGCGCAACGTATAACGCGTTTGTCACTAATGAATGTGACGTGCCGTTATAACGAAAAAGCACAAACTGATCATTCAGACACGTAGACGCCGTAATGTGACTGGTTAACGATTATTAACAGCGACGTTCGACGCCATCGATTTTACGTTTAAGATCAAAACGCGACTTCGTTTGTTCGGTGAATTAGCCAACCGTTTGTTCGTTAGCGCGTTGAGACCGCGACACTATATATATATATATAAAAACGGGCGTGCGGTATCGTTCAGCTGTTGCAGCAGCTACCGTAGTGTCGATTCCATAAAGTTATAAGCCGCGGCGTGTCGGGGCGTAGACGAGTGTTTCGGCGGCGGTTGACGACGTCTCGAGTATTATTATTAATGACCGTCTATATAATAACGTACGTTTACGCGGGACGCGACTATTACGGGCGGTAGGATGTGTACGGGAAAGCTGACGCCGTGAAGAATATATTTGTATCGAGAAGAGTCGGCGAGGAGACCATGTACGTTAATTATTATCGTAAGCGCGCGAGTTTGTGCGTGCGCGCGTATTAGAAAATGCGAGCGCGAGAGGAAGACGTAATAGATAGAGAGAGAGAAAAAGAGGTTGGTCGAATTAGAGTGTATAATACGACGGCGGATAAAGGTCGGAAGTGGCGGCATCGGGTTTTCCGAGCGAATGCGTTCTCGTATTTCGTCGTCGGTGTCGACGGTCGGCGTATTATCGTTACGACGTTCATCCACCCATCGTCGGCGGAACGCCAATTCACGGTTGCCCGGCGGTCGTCGAGCGTCCCTAGTTTTTTCGACAGTCGCGCGTTAAACGGCGCTAAATTGGCGCCGAAAAAACGTATGGTCGTCGACGATTTCCGATTATTGTCCACGGTCGGCGGCGACGAGCCACTAAATAAATGTTCGCGCCGAACGTTGTCCCCGAGATTTCGGCATTTTGCCGCGGGCCACCCGACGGACGTTCGACGTGTATATATATATATATTTGTCAATACTCACGCCGCCCGTTTCTATTGTTATTTCGTTCCGTCGGCGGATATAACCGCGGTATAGTATACGTGTACGTATTAATAAGCCAACTTCGAACGGGTCACCCGGTTGTGTATTGTTGTTTAGACCACTCGATCGACTTAACCGCGTTAGCCGTATCTATTACACGGCGTTACGTAATCTAATTTCCTCGTCGTTATGCCGTTATCTACACGCGGGACGTAAACAACGATTTCGGCGCGTCGTTCGGCGTTCCAGGCGCTCCTCCGGGCCGGCCGGGAGGGCTACCCTTTCGTCGCGCGATCAATCGATTTCGGGGGGGAAAAAAAACCGTACGATTATTTTCGAAGTTTTTATTAATCCGCGCGTAGATTGCTACTACTTTATATTCCCGCGGTGTCGGCCCGTCGCGACTTTCGCCGGCGCGACTACTGGGAACTATATTCGTTGATTAACGGTTTTTATAAAAACGAATTTTAGGCTCGTAAATCTAGACGTTTACGGCGCGCTCGTAAAGTACGCGTTTTTCCCGACTCGTTTAATAAAAATAAGTAACCGTTCGTATCGTTTTATTATTTCGTTCGCTACAATACGCGTTTAATTACGTTATTTTCTATTTATATCTAAAGATCATATCGCACTAATTCAATCCGCCGTTACGTATTAGCGTTCAAGCGGATCGCCTAGTTTATTTTCCCTAAATTTAATAATAAAAAAAAAAACCGCGCGCGCGTTATTCGTTATTTCGATCGTAAATTATATCGAGCTTTCGATGGAAAAAAGTCGCGAACGATGCGTTTAAACAATGATACGTCCTAAGGCGGTGAACAAAAACGTTGGAAGTAATCGTACTTAACTGGACGATTAGAACGAATTCGAATACTCGTTCTACTGAAACGAAATACGTTTTCGTTGACGGCGATATTCGCAACGACTATGGGGGAGGTACATTATATACGAACGAAAACAATTGTCTTTAACGTTGATTAATGACGGTGGGTAAATGGGCGAGGGCAAATGTGAAAATATCGATTGTCATTTTGTCCTTTTCAAATCCATGGTCGACTAAGTTTTATCGACCGGGCACATTTATATTTCGTGTAAAAAGACTACGGCGAATAAAAAAAAATGGGAATTATAATATTTGCAAACTTCGACCGTTGTAAAATTCACGGGACACGGACGAGTGGCATTTGTTTAATGACGTTCGGTCACTGGCGCCGTGTCACGTCGTCGTTTTCAACGTTTATTTATAAAACCATTTTTCCAGAAACGGTTGTTTTTTCGCTTTCAATTCAACTTAATGTCACCAAAGTCGTTATTATCTTTGGAGCCAACGTCGCGCATTCTTTTCCCGGAGTCGATGGAATTTAATATAAGTTCCAACTCTAAAACTATGTCGGTGTTTTCGTAGTAATTTTTCATTTTCGTTTTATTTACAGACAGTTATTAGTGTCGCTAAACGTTATCTAGGCGTTTTAATTATATTTACGCGTACACGACGTTACGGGCGTGTGTACATACGTTCGTGGATACGTTCAATTTCGTTATTTTTCCACGCGCCATCTTAAATTTTAAATACGAATCGGCGGCCAGTTTTACGAGTAACGGTTTTACAACGACGATTTGACGCGACGTCATCCAGTTAAAATTAACGTCGTGTTTATCGCGTTTATCGCGCTAATATGTTCGTTTAAAAATATACGTATACGAAATATACCGTTTGGATGTAACGGCGGAAATTCCGACGAAATTCGGGTTTAGAAAAGAAAAAAGAGCACGGCGGGTTCGCTGCGAGTCCAACGCGCGGATAAAAGCAAAATAGATTTATTTAGCGGACTACGCGCGTTTTATGGTAAATTACAATTCGCCGCAACGTTAATAACTTACCCGCTCGAAGTGTAGAGTAACGACGATTTCGTATTTGTCCGTAAAAAACTAATCGTCGGTAAATAGCGCGCTAATTCAAAAGTAAAAACGAACCCCGCCGGTCGGTCGTATCTTAATAGTGTTCTTACCACGGCGCGCGGTTTTGTTATATCGGGCCGATTAAACGGAATAAAACTTGAATACGCGCGTCGAATTTCGTCGACCTACGGCAATTGGTTTGTTACAGTTTACGTTCGTACCGTTACATTCATGTGCCGCGGAAACGATGTGGCGAGGGCGGCCATATTAGAATTGTGGATAAAACAAAACCGGGCGTACGTTCGTAAATATTAGATTTTCAATTTAGTTCCGCGTTCTCGTTTTCCACGTTTGTCAATAAATAAAACCGCCCGAAATTACGGTATCAATTTCCGCGAATTTGAACCGCGTTAAATATTATACGGACGGTCGGGACGGAATCGCGTGCGTAGGTGTGTGTGTGTGTGTGTGTGGAATTTTCGGTCGTAATTGTCGAAACACCGCCGCCTAGACGCGCGCGAGTCAATTTAGAAGCCGAAACGAATCATGTCGATCATGTCACCGGTATATCGCGACGATTTCAACGCGTAATTTTCGTAACGGTCGGACGTAGTTAAACGGAACGCCGCGTATCGTAAAACGGAAGTCGTTATAATTATGATAAATCGCCAACGATTTCGCGACATTAATAATACCGTTATTAAAATTCGAACGCGGAACTACTCGTATTAATTTGTTCCGCGAATTCGGATCTAATAAGATTTACCCTCCGCGAGCGTATCCCGTATGTATTTATGGCGAACGTTTTTAATGGTTCGGTAACGCAATTAGCGCGCTCTATAAGCGCGATCGTTACGCGCATATACTAGTAACGGTTAACTACGCTTGTACTAAACTTTGTTTATGCCGTAATAATTCCATTAACACGTGGAGGTTATGCGTTTCGTAAGCAAAAGCGGGCAGCGGTGCCTCTACGAAGCGAAACGCGAGCACAATTACAGCGGTGAACACAATTCTCGGACGTTTTTGGCGAAAAAAAGTAAACGCCAACGAGAAAGTGCCACGGTAAACTTCGAAATTTTAAGCGGATTCGCCTCGGGATTCCTTCGTTTTTTCTCCCGTTCCTTTTATAAAACTCGAATAAATTCTCGCGCCGTCCGATCGATTTTATTATCGGTTCGTTTTTCTCGTACGTATTTTCGCCAATAGAATCGAATTTTCGGGCCGGCGCGCTTCTTCGCCGTTTACGCCGCGCTATACGGTATACACGTAAACGCGAAATTTCGTTTTGAATTTTCGTCCGCCCGTCGATTTCGAACGTATTTTACAAATCCGTCGTCGAGTGTTCGCCGACGATCGGAATTACGCGTAGTTTGTAGCCGAATAGTTCGTATCGATCGACCGATTTCGCGTTTTATCGACAAACGCCCAGTGTTCGTTATACCGAGGCGAGATTTTCGCTAACGCGAACGGTTGCCTTTAATAGGATTCAATCAAAAAGCGTCGACGACGTTACGGGAAAACGTTAAACGGTCCGTCGAAATAACAAACGAACGCCGGGCGGGCGTAACGCGTCCGAAAAATCGCGTAAAACGTACAAGAAAACGACGCGTATTCTCGATCCATATGTCGCCGTAACACGTCGCGCTTAATAAGTACACTGGGCCGTTCGCCGGTTGTTGAACGGCGAACCCACACGTTTGTGTAAACGAATAAATATATAATTCGTTTCGACGGGCCAAACTGAATCACTTCGCCTCGTAACCGTCACCTTCAGGACTCGATCGTAACGCAATTATACGGCGCGCGTTTAGTAGTCCGGAGGGCGTAATCGAATACGACGATTGTTCGTCAACGGACCGAAAGCGATTCATTTTACGCGTTCGTTCGTCATAATCGGACATATTCAGTTTTGCTTCAACCTTCACTATCGGTTCGTGTCTATTCGAATTTTGTTGCCGTACCGTCTAGTGTGTGTGTGTGTGTGTGTGTGTAGTGGAACGCATGGTAAATGGAACAGATACCGTTCGTTCGGTCAGTGAAGGCGCTAATGTACGTGTACCGAAACTTTTCGGTAATGAAGTGCGTCGGAACGGGAACGCACATTGGCACGTGCACGACGCACCGCCGTCGTTGTAGGTCGTTACTATTGAATCGTGTTAACTAGCGACCTGTGGAGAATTTGCGGTCACGAAGTACGTTTTACAACGACGGTATCGAACGTTTGTTTAGTTTCGTTTCGTCAAAAACCGTAAATGAACTTAAACGATACGTTTGTACGCCGCATACGTTGTATACGTCCCCGTTCGATTCGGATTGTAACTTAGGGACACGATTGGACGTTAATTGTACGAACAAATTCGCTTAGGAACGAATAAATTGTACGACGCTAATAAACAAATAAAACCTTAAAAACGCGTACTCGAGTACACCCCGCGGACGCGAAACTTCGTGGACACAATAGCAGCGGCGTGGTGGTTCGGCGGCGAGTATTTCCGTAAATTATTATTAACGAACCCGTGGCGTAAAGGGAACGCGGCTCGGCGGCAAGAGTAAACGAAAATACGTTAGCGCCGTATGATCGTAAACGTTTCCGCATTTATTTCGGGAATATTTCGCCCGGCCGGTTCGCGAAACGTCGATTTTCGAAACTCGCGCGGTACGAACGTAAGTAGTTGTTATTCGGACACGGTCAACGCACGATTCCGTTTGCGATCCGATCGAACGTATTTATCACGCACGAAATTACGTTGAACTTATCCGGCCGCTACTCTAGAAGTTTTTCGAAAATCCAAAAATCGTAAAACCCCCCGGTATTCGCGGTTCGTTTAATCGGACGTGTATTGAACGTTAGCCCTGGGTCGGCGGGCACACCGGTAAAACGTAAAAGACGATGTTTGATCGACAACTCGATTATTGTCACACGATTCGGAATTGTTTCTAAACGTCCGCGGCTGGGCGGATCGAACGTATTGTGAGCGCGCGCGATCGTAGGCGTTTCGTTAGCGGTAACAATACCGAGGTATTTGTTTCTTTCTACTTAATAAAGCGTTTAATAAAACGACAGCCACTATCGGATAAAGGTAAAACGGCCGGCCGCGTAGTACGAGACGCAGTTCGACGGGACTAAATATGTTAACGGCGATTAAGTTAACGATGATCGTGACCCCTAACTTCGAGGCGTGTCCGAAAAACGTCCGTAAGTAATATTACGAATAATATGGCGAACGTGTATTTCGTGAAACGTTATGGAAGAAGGGGGGAGACAAAATCCAGTGTCCGACGGCGAAAGACGAACCGTTTCGATTGTTCGGAACGTCGTTTTTTTGTAATTGCCGCACGCGCGGAACGGTTTCAACCGAAAGTGAAACGTTACGTCGGTCCGAGCTGTGGGTCGAAATTCCGTTTCCCCGCGTAACTTTTTATTATTATTCTCGTATTGTACGCGACGTGTAGAAATGAACGACGACTCGTTGGAATTTCGAATAAGACCCATTAGCGACTACTATAGTTCGCACTAGCGGCCGTAGCAATTTATAATGATACCGTTCGCTCCGTAGTATTTCTCGTCGAAATCGTACATCGACCGTCCGTTATCGGATGTAGGGCGTTAACGAAAATTCGGCTTGTATATCGTAATTTGGTACGATCGATGGACGTTTTATCCGTCCGAAACTCCGGGGAACGAACGGCGGTTTTTTGACGAAACGTTTTTGTTGGTCGTCCGACAACCGCCGCCGCCGGTACGCTCGTAAAACGTGCACGGCCGTCTGTCGCGGAGTTTGATTATTTTTTCGGCTTTTTATTATTCACAAAATCGCTTTCTCGCGCCGTACCGGGAACGGAATTTTCGGCAAACGCGGTCGCACTAGACAAAATTGATTAATCTAAATATTCGACAAATCCGCGGACGGGCGGCGAATAATTAATAAACACCGAGGGACACGTCGCCGAGTCCGCCAATTCGCAACGGTGAATACTCGCCGCCCTGACGCTATAATTGACGGTTTATAAATCGGTATTCGCCGTACACGAACCGCTCTTACGGAACGGACAAGAATCACGTACGCCGCCGTTCCAATTACGGCGAATTCCACGGAACGTCACGAAACACCAAACGTATGTCGAGACTATCGAAACTATTATTGCTATCGCGTGCGGGCGGCCGACGTAATTATCGCTATTCTTTTGTTTCCTCGCGAATTCCGTCTGGGGTCGTCCGCCACAAAACGCGTTTTTTCCCTATTCCCCTCGAATATATTTAAAGACGAATCGTAATCGCGCGCACACATTTGCCCGACGAATAAAAAA
Organism: Geopemphigus sp. TES_GeoC_2020; assembly: GCA_025469175.1. NCBI lineage: Eukaryota > Metazoa > Arthropoda > Insecta > Hemiptera > Aphididae > Geopemphigus > Geopemphigus sp. TES_GeoC_2020. The sequence goes on along the minus strand of JAIPRN010001251.1, from coordinate 41,187 downwards.
TGGTAATTTGTTTCGTCGATTCGCTCGATAATTTCGTCGTGTAAGCGTCACGTATTCTCGACAATTTGAAACGCGGTCGTTGATTTCGTAAAATTCGGAATAATCGGTCGGCGATATTACGGCACGTTCGGTTCGCTAATGTCGGACTCGTCGAGTATTTTTGACGCGTCGTCCCGTTATTTCGTTGATTCGTCTCGACGAGTACCGTCGTTAGATGTTTGGGTTTCGTTTTCTCGCTACCACTCTATTCAATCGATTATCGCGTTTCTGTCGTTAAATCAACACAGAGGGCGAAGTCGCTCGTTCGCGGGAACCGACACGGGCCCTTGGTGGGTACACCTACTCAATGTTTAACGTTAAACATACGGTTATGTAAGTTTCGCGTCGATTATTCGCGCCACGGTTAATTATTTACGTTAATTATTATCGTAAATAATAAGATTTTACGCGTAACCGTAGGCCTACGGAGCAGCAGAGCGCACTCAAGGGAGGTGTTTAGGTGATATAACGGAACGCTATATCACGCCACAAGCGAACGTGTTGTACCGCCGTTTTCTTTCTAAAAATCGACGGACGGTGCCCGTGAGTACTAAAATATGTTTCGTTTCTGAAATATAAGTCGCCGATTTCTCGTACGTTATAACCGGCGCGCTCGTACATTTCGCTTGAAATATTACGACGTCACGTACTATGTGATCGTATTTAACGTTACGAAAAACGCGCGTGTAACGTTTTTATTTCTACGCGGTATTGTTACCGCGGAATGTTTGGCGTCGCCGTAGGGTGGACACGATTGTTTCTCTTCCAAGGGGTTTGTAAATTATCGGCGTGTAATCAATAAACTATACCGAAAATAACGTCGGGACAAAACGGACTATCGGTTAGTTCGGTTATTTCCCGATAAATTAGTTTTTACCGAAATTCGAAAAAAAGTCCGCTACCTAGACACGGCGACGCAAACGTTTCGCGTTCGGATATCGCGACGTTTTAACGTAAAATATAAGTTATGGCGAATAGTTGAAATCGTTCGTGTTCCTTCCATTTGCTCGGAAAACGCTATAATTTGTTAATAATATCGGCTTTTCAAAAGTAACGTAATTTTCGTACGTCACGGACGTGGTCAATTTAGTCGTTGATTGGCGGCCATTTGCAAATCGATCCCAGCTAATTATTTAGAATTCGTATTCGACTATACACGTCCCGATCGGTTATTATCTTCCGCTCGTCCGTGCCATTCGTCGATAATTTCTCTACCATAACAAAACGCGTCTTCTCGTCGACGTGTTCGCGTATTGTTGACCCGTCTTATTATTCTAACGTTTTCATACGATAATTTTTACCAACAAATATTGATGTCGAAAGTAAAACGAAACGTCCCACGTATATTGACGTTCGAAAAAAAATCATTGTCCCGCTTCGTCCAGACAAAGATCGACGAGTTTTCGACTATATTACGTAATATACGAGCGATTTATCATTAAATTAAACTTTGTTCGGAAAACAATATTTTCGATTTAGTTTGTTCGCGCAAAAACAAAGTTTCAGCGCGATTTTTAATCGAATTTTAATTAGGTATTCAATTTGCGTCGCCGTTTTGAAATATTAAACGGTAGGATTTTACTAGACGAACAACTTCGATTATACTCGGGGCATCGAGATTTCGTCGTAATAATGCGACGTAAAATGAGGACATTTCCGAATACGAGAGGATACTGTTCGCCTTGAAATAATCGTGTCCTCTCTCTCTCACTCTCTTCACTATTTATTTGGAACGATCGAATCGTTTTGATTTTTTTTTTTAAAGTTTTTCTACGTCGCAAAATAGTATTACGTAGTTTAGTTCAAAATGTCACAGAAGTTTGCCCGCGAATATCGCGGAAAAAACGAATTTACGACCATTATTACGAAGTAATTTTACGATATACGAACAATTCGTTACGACGTCGTATATTGTTCTATCGTGGTTTATCGGGCGCGTTATTTAAACGTACAAGGACGGCGAACGAGCCTATTTAAAATTGAGTCCCCCCCTAATCATCGAATATTTCGTCGCGTTACAATTCGAAACGTTACGTTCCCGGCGAGATTCGAAACAATAAACCCGGCGATTTTTATTGACGGAACGACTATTCAGCGGCCCGTCGATCCGGTCCTGTTGCGTACTAGACCCATTCGTTTGGACGGCCTTTGATACGACTGACGGTGGGCAACGGACGTTTCGAAACGTCACCGGCTCGTTCCGAAACAGCCGTCGACGAAGAACACGCGTTTAAAATTCGATGTCCACAATTCGGCCGGTGCGGGTGGGCGGCACCGGGAAAAACGGTTGTTCAGTCAGTGGCACGGGCCGAACAAATTTACGCGATAATATCGGGCGGTACGCGTGTAATCCAACGCGTGTATATGTGTGAATGGCACGCGACGTGTTACAAAAGTGAAGAGAACGGCGGTGCCGTGTTTTCAATTATTCGTTAATATTCTCGAAATCGGTCGGAATCCATTACGGGTTTACCGATCGAACGGGATTCGACGGGCAAGGGTATTTGTTACTTTTATGGGTCCGCGTTCCGTACGGCTGACGAGGGGAGGTGTATTTCGTTAAACGTTCGTACTTGTCCTATTGTTTTCGCTGTTTACGCGATTTATCCCGATCATACGAAAATTGTCGCGGTTGAACTTTATTTCGAGCGCGGAATCGCCCTGGCCTTTTTTGCCCCCTAGTTCCGTTAAACGTTCGAAAAACCTGTAACCTTTTGAAAAAGGACACGCGACCGGTAATGAAAACTATCGATTACGATATTTGTGCCCAATGCAACAGTTGTCGGCGTGTACACCAAACCGCGGGGTCGGCGTCCAATAATATTGTACACGGAGTTCGTTGGAAAGGACCCGCGCGGATTAAATTTAAATAACCGTCGGGCCCGAGGACGCCGGGCTTTTACGAACGCGTCGCGCGTAAAACGTATCGGCCTAACCGTCGATTCGTTTTATTCCTAATCAGAAACGGTCACGAACGGCGTAAACGAAGCGGAACAGTACGCGACGATATGTTCCATACACGTGGACGGGACAATGGGGAGAGGGAAGAATTTTTGTTTTCGTCGCGGTCTGAGTGCACGTCGCAATTAGTGACATAAGGGCTTTCGTGTGTTCTCGTTTTGTGTTTCGCGTACGAAAGACCGCGTCGGTAAATAAACGAAAATGGGAAAACGTGGATTATACTTCGTTACGAGGCGAGTTGTGTGTGTGTGGGGGGGAAGGGGAGAACGTACTTGATATATTCCCCGCGAGAACAAAAACAAAAGCTTTTTATTTTTGTACGCCCATCTCCTAGCGACGACGTTATTTCCCCGTGTAACAATATCATTAATTATTTTATTCGTTCTCGCAATCGATAAGTACACGATTTTTTTGTTTTACTATAAAAATAAAAAGAATCGACGAATAATTAATTGACGAGTTCGATAACTTGTACGTATAATAATTAACGAGTTCGATGTTAAGTTAGTATATATATATATATATATATGTACACGAACGTTTTAAACGGAAAATTAATAATCAAGGATATTCAAATTTTCTTAAAAAAATAAGCGCGATTACAAGTGAATTACCTCAATGATTATTCGTATTTTATTAAACCTCGTTTTATATTACGAAAAACACGTTTTCAAATAGTGTCGAAAATAACGGTTCTAAAAAAAGGCGGTTTCGACGATATTAAGTTGACAACGGATCATGCGCAGTGTTTCAAAGCGAAATCGAGAATACCCCAGACGTCAGCCAAACGTGGTGTTCCGTCGAAGAAGAAACCGGTTCGCCTATCGAAAACGTACGCGACTAATCGGCCCGCGGTAAAGTCCGAGACGGTTCGGACAGTTAAAAAGGATAATATATTTCGACGTGTATAGGGGGCACCTAACGACGGTGACGAGATAACCGCGGCGGGACACGTGTCGTCGACTCTACCCGCCGTTCGAAGCGCAATTCGTAAGTGGAAAAAACTCGCGCGGTCGTTTAAATAAAGACACGACCCGTCGTAATAATCGCTCGTACGTTGTCGGAACGATTGCCGAAGTATAGTCGTAACGGGCCGGCGTATCGTTGATTTAAGATTACCGGTGTCGGGAAGCGACTTCCAAGGGACAATCAACGCGTAAAACCGTCGGACATTCGTCCGGAGTAACAACGGCCCGCGGCAATGGCGACGACGGTGTCCGCAGTGATCCCGACGCGGAATCGGCCGATTACGGGGCCAAATTATTGGCTCTTCGACGGAGAGTGACGGTAACTCGTTTCGCGACAAGTTCCCTCTTCTTACACGCCGCCGGTTGGTGGCCGGGTTAAACGAACGAAACGCCCGGAGTACGCGACGCGGCGTATATTATTGTGTTTCTAGGCTTTCAACGTGGTCTACGATAAATGTCAATCACTGAAGACGACGATGGCCAATGGCCGGAGAAATAATAGTGCGGCGGACGATGTCCCGTTCGATGTAAATACCAAATAAATAAATAATAAATAAATAAATAAATACGAAAAAAAAATAAATACGAAAAATCGATTAGGTTTCGCGACGTTCGATTTTCGTTATTATTATTATTTCGTTTCGAGACGGATTTAAAAAAAAAAATATTTTCAGTTAAATCGTTCGGACGTATCCGGGGACCTCGGCGAAGCGAGAAACAACGGCCACATAAACGAAAAACGACGGAAATATTGGAAATCGTTGTTCGTTTCGCGGTTAACGGCGAGAAAACTAATCGCGTTTATATATTTTTTTTCATTCGCGATTTTCGTTCACGTTTGGTCCACGTTGTATACCTGATCACCGATTTGATATTATACAGTCGTTTATGATACGAGCAGTGGCGCGCCGCCGGCATTTGTTTGTTTTTTTTGTTTCGCTTTTTAGTTGACCACTTACGAGCCGTCAAGACAAACAAATTTTCGCGTGACAATATTGTCATCGCGACGTAAATGAGATTTTCTAACGAACTAATCGAAACGATTTGCGCGCAAATTGCGGACCGTTCATACGGCCGCTCTTAAAAAACAAAACGTTATCCGCGTTGACGTTATCGACGCGTTTCTCGAACGTTGAATTTTGTCGTAAAATGTGTAATTTTTTTATAATTATTAACGAGTAATATCTTTTCGTTATTCAAATTCATTAACTATATACGGTTCGATTAAAAACAATACGAGAACAATATTCATAAAAAAATTTTTAGGTGGCGAACTTATTCGCCGGATAATGAACCATATATATATATATATTCATTTACGCGTCACTGTAAACGAAAACGAAAATTAGTTTAGAATTTTAAAGAAGTTAGTTTAATTATAAGATAACGTTTTTACGTCGTTACCGTTGTTACAAAAAAAGGGGGTTTCGTTCGCCTAAGCCGTAATCATCGTATCAATGTTTGGGATTCACATCCGTTCGACGAATTTAAAGTCGCGCACCACACGCTCTCCGTGGGCGACCACCTTTTCTTGTACCGTCGGCTTTTGTAAAAAGTATAATTCTCACCGAGTGAAGCGAACAGGTGTTCAACGACTAGTCGAACGTAGGTGGTCAATTTGACGTATCCGTTCGGCGCGTTGCGCTCTGGACGATCGTCCGGGCGTCGTGTATTCTCGCCCGATATTTACGAAACGTTTTCCAACTTCGGGCTCCGACGTCCGCGCGAAACAAATAAGTAGTTCGCGTACGTTTCGTACGGCGCTAAGTTCTCACGTAATGCCCTCCGCACGTGCGCGCGCGTTCCGCGGAAAATACAGACTTACGAGGTATTACTTATTATTGTTACGTACGGCGGGCGCGGGCCGTGCCCGTAAACGTATCGGTACACACGAGATCGGGGGAAACGTCAAGTTTTCAGGTTCATTAGTTTTACTTTCGCGCGATTAGATTTGCTTCCGTCGTGTATACCATTGTGTGGCGCGTGTCGTTGACTGATAAATGGACGCGACACGTAAATCCTATTTTATTCGCGACTGAATACGGAACGGCAACTTACTTAATTAACTACGGGCGAAACTTTTACATCGTCGCGTTTCGGTTAACCGAATCATATTCGTTGTATTCGCGTATTTATTAAGGCGCGCGCACGCATTTATGTATGTATATCCACGAGTTTGTGTGTGTGTGTGCATAAGCCCAACCTTTCGGACGTCACGACGTGGGGAACACGGGGCGGGGAGTAATTGGTTTTTTCTTTTATCCGTTTATCCGACAGTCAATTTCGTTATAACGAGCAAGCAACTATGCCCTAACGGTCGCCGAGAGTGTGTATATCTAGCGTTAAAAAATAATAACGGGCTTCGCGAAAACGGTGTCTGTCATATTTGCTTCCCCCTCACCCATAGACGTATTGTAAATCCGAAGATTTGCCGACAACCGTAAAACGCGAACTTTCCCTCCCCCTCCCTTTTATTCGGCGCGTATTACGATTTAAAGGCGCGCGGCAGTCGCGTCGTCATATTGAATATCGACGAACGCGCCCGACGTTTAATAACGCGAACCGAACGAGTTAAGCGAATATATCGTGTGTGTAATAATTCAAAAAAAAAAAAAATTAAATAAAAAGAAACGAAAGAAAACGGGGAAAAGTACTGAAACACTTATATGTAGGTGTTAGGTACGAGCGTGTATTTAATTTTTAACGAGTTATTACGTAGATTTGTGTTCGGGATCGTGAGTTCGAAAATGATTTAGGAATGTTGTAATTAATTGCCGAATCACTTACCCGTCCGGTTTGGTCAGTTTGAACGAATTGAAAAAGAAATACTCGTGAAATTAACCGAGAAAAGGTCGGGACGGCGAGTTGGCTTACGCGAATTCACCGGCAGTAAAAAACGAGCCGAGACGCAGAAATCCCTGGTGTAGCCCGAGATCCTCGGAACGCCGGCTTCTGCTACCTGGTGACTGGAGTACAATTCTGTTGAAGACGAATGTTGTCTGGGGACTTGACGCACTCGACAGACGGGCCCGTCTGCTGACTACCCGACTGACTGCCTTCGCGCTAGGGTGTAATTTTCGTGTTTCATAGCCGAGTCGTCCGGTCACATTATTGCGACGTGGCGGCCGGCTCGTTATTAAATTTCGTCGAATTCGGCGTCTCGCGTTTTTCGTACGTCGATTGTTTTATTGTTTTTCTTCTATTTGCTTGATAAGGAACTTCGTTTGATTCATTAGCGCGATTTATCGTTTCATACGGGCCGCGTAAACTTTTTTATTTAAACGGAACGCGTTAATTTTGCGGGGTGCCGTGTGGGATCGCGACTCGGCCCGTTTTTTGCGCGCTACACGAGATTATTGTCGATATTTTATTAAAATATGGTCGGTGTTCCGAGAAGTTCGAGGGCCGTTCTAACATTTATTAAACCGCCGTGTTTCTCGATACATTTGTACGTCAAATTACATCGAAATACGGTATTGGTAATTACGATATCTGTGGATACCGGTGATAATCGTCGCCCGTCGTTGTCACACCGTTCCAATACGTTTTCTCGATTAGTTACGGCGGAAATGACGTCGGAAAACGCGTTTTGCGGGACGTTAATCGTACCGAAAATATTGGGCTGTATCGTCGAAAAGTCCGATAGACGTTTGACCGGCCCTGATACAAATCCGAACGGGTTCACAGCCGTTAGGCCAAAAACGTCTAAATAACGGCGAACACGAAACGGCTGACCGTATTTTTCGCTCATCGACTCCGACCGGAGTACGCGTTAGACACGTACACGACGATTACCCAAAGCGTCCGAGTATTGCTCGTACCGTCGATCGAGAAACGAACGTGCTCGACGTTTACATATAATAGCGGTCTGTCGCGTTTTCCTGTACGGGCCATACGTTTCTTCGTGTATGCTCTTCGCGCCCGTCATCGTTCCGAATATCGCCGAAATAATTATTCGTTCCGGCCAGTGACGGCGATAACGCGGTACGGAGATACGAAAGAAACGGCGGCCGTCGTATGAAACCGGGCGCGTTAGTTCGTGACGCGCAAAACGTTCGGTAAAGCGGCCCGCCTTATTTCGCGATCCGGGCCCGCGCGCAACGGTTCACGACGTATTCGCGAGAAAACGCGCCACCGGATATTTATCACGTCCCCAACGGCCGAATACACAATTATCATCACGCGTAAAAGAGAATATATATATATATATATGTATATTGTTGGCCCGGCGCCTCCGGACATTGACGTTATTTTTATCGCGCTCGACGCTTCGATTACCAATGTATACGATCGTTGCTCGTAATCACATCCGGTTCGATCCGTTCGCCATTCGCGAACGAATTTATTTCAATACCGTCGTCGTCGTCTAGCGAGTACCACCGCCGCCCCTCCATCCCTCTTTTACACTTTTTCGGGTCGACCGCGGATATTTTCGTTTTTTTTTTATTTATCGGTGTTCGCGATACGCCGTGTCCGTGGTTTGTTTACGCGTTGGTTCGGCCATGTGTTAACACGTTATACTTCTTCGACGTAATGTGCGCTTATCAGCCCCACTCCCTCCCCTCCACACACACACACTAATAGAAGAAGTCGAAGTGATTTATTTCAAAAGCCCCGAAGGAATTCGACGACGATATCCGACGGGAAAATGTTCGAAAAACGTATTTATTATGTCCCGCGATTCGCTAAACGATACCCACTCGTAATACGTCAGGGATATATATATATATACGAATAATATTGGCGTTTTACGTTTTCCTTTCAAATTCGATCGAAAAGTTTAAAGATTTTGATTTTATAGCGAAGTCGTTCGTTACGTCGGCAAATTCATTTTTGGCCTTTTAACGTTCAATAAAGCGTAGCCTCTCGACAACAAACGGATTACATATTGTATTCGGGAACACGTCTATAAGAAGAGAAATATTTTCCGACGAAAAACGTAATAAGCTCCATTGTAAACCGTACGTGAACCGCACCACTGACCGAACAACCGAATCAATTACCCAACGCGTAAAGCGTAAATTATCCTATCGTATTTGGTTCACGCGAAAAATTGTCCGCGCCCGATTAGCCGTTTTGACGATAGTAACACCTCGGTGATTGAAATGTTCGTTGTTTTCATAGGAGAACATCGATCGTTCAATGACGAATTCGTTATTATTAGAACACAATCCGGAATACGTAAGTGCCGTCGTTTTAACGCGTACGTCGTAAATTTCATTTACTATTTGTAACGTCTAATGTCGGCATTTATTATCGAGTTATTACCGAGGAGACATCGAAAAGAGTTTATATATCGAAAGCATATGCGCGTAATTACGTCGCATTTTCGTCGATTATTTATTAACAATATATTATTTCGAGGTATTCGTATTTGGCTTTTTACATTCCGAGGTAGCGAAGGCCTACGGGGTTTCCTTATAAAAACGTTATATTCGAGAAATGGACGCAATAGTTTTAAATTTAAAACAAAAAACGATTTCCATAAAACGCGAATAATATTAAATATATTACGTGAAAACGCAAATAGACGTTCGCCCGTATTTGGCTCTTTTCACGAATTTAAAAAAAGTTGTTCACCTAGGCCAACATTTATATATATGTATACATCGTCGGTGTATTACCTATAATTCTTTTTTATGTATGGCTTCGCGTTAGCGTCCTGAAAATTACATTTTTTAAAACCGGATATTTCGAACCGAAAGGATTTTAAGCCAACCGTTATAAAATCAACGCGTCTGACGAACAATATTTACCGAAGCGATTATAATTTATCAATACGATAATCGGTAATCAACGTACGGCTTATAATTTCAAACTTCGGGCGATTTTTGAGATTGCGTTCAATATGTTACGCGTTACGGACCGCATATCCATATTTGAACGCGCGCAGGGTAACGCGGAATTATTCATTAATCGCCCAATGTCAAATAAACGCGGCGTGTTTAATTAACATTAAAATAGACTAGCCGGTGAATATTAAAGAAGCTCGCTAGAATGGTTTTATGAATTTCGAATGACGGCCGTAATAATAATATTGTATAAAATCACGGCGTACCGCGACGTGCAATCTTTGCATTTTTCGTTTGTACCGTTTCACACGGCCGAGGAAACGTAAATATCGGGCCTTTTTTCTTTTCCGTACAGGCTTAAAAAACATAACCGAAACCGCCAAATGGAAACGTTCGGATCGCTTTACTTAAACGCCATTACGAATCACGCAGTTCGCGTTGATCGCGGTGGTTTGAAATTCGTTCGCGAAACGTCTCGGTAGGAATACAGGAGGGGGAGAAAAATGTCGGACCTAAAATTACGTCTCGTATTGTACCGGTCGATTGGCTACCATTTTTACGACGATCCGTGCTAAGACTGTGCCACTAAAAATCGTTTATAACTTGCGCCGGTTTCGGGTTTATTTTTCCGTACTACTACCGCTCAAAGTGGAATCCACCGTAAAAATGGATTACGCCTAACAATCGATCAAACACGCCGTTTTCGTTGCCCATTGTCGTTGCGCGAAGTACGTTTATACACTCTATTGTAGGCATCGACCAATAACGATTTTGTAATAGCGTATATATACACCTCGCTATATATATATATATTTCGTTCGGTTAGTAATGTAAGTAATTACCGTTATTCGTTAATAATTCTAAAATCGAACCGTTCTAGTACGCACCCGACGTGTTTAGTTCGCAGTATCGTTCACGCTGAACGGGAACCTTGTATTCGAGTGGTTCGATTGCCGCCGTTACCGAGATCGTGGTCGAGCGAGACTCGGTTCTTAGGTCGTCTTCTGTTTCCCGAGTTTTCGAAAGCCGCCGTCGCGTCCATTAAACCGCTCGGTAAACGGTACCGGTTTGGCGTCGGCCTTCGACCGTAGGTTCGTACGCGTTTTCGGGAAACGTCGAGAACGTCCCGATGGCTTTCCGCGTTGAATTCGAACGCGTCGGAACAACCCCGTCGTGCATTTATCCACGCCTATCGTAAGAAGGCCGAATAACGTATTCGGTGTTTTCACGTTACGCGGCTTAGAATTCGAAAACAAACGGTGGTTTCGTTTCCGTTTCGATAATCGAACGAAAACGTTCGAAACGAACGTCTCCGGTTTAATTAATTAAATACAAATCGTATAATATATATATGTTTTTCTACGTCGTGTTATATCGTTCGCCATATTTATAAACAGAAATATCCGCGGGTTTGTCTTATAGCCACAAATTACATATAAAATAACGTATTTTTGCTCGTCCGTACTTATAAAAGCTATCTCGAAAGTGTCGCGGAATATCGTTTTAAGTTCGGCGTCGCTATTCGCGGCGTACTAGTAGATAACATTTACGCTTCGCGTTTAATTATTACGTAATCAACGGGGAGCCCGCGGTTAGCTTTTTTAGTTTAAACGAATTTCTTTTTTACCATAATCGAACGTTTGGAGAAATTAATTTTTTTATCTGACGCGTTACGCGCGAGGATTATTCGTTATGCGTAATAATAAAACAAAACGGTGGAGATTTTAATCGAATTATATACGTTACGTAGTCACTTACGTAGCTAGTGGATTCATAGTTGAAGCGTATGGAATCGCGTTGACTTTAATCGTTAATAATATTTAGGAGAAATCGAGAACGTTTTTATTCGCCTTATACGTAAACACGCGTTATTCGTATCGTTCTATTTGTTTAAAAACACCATTATTCGCGTTGTTAATGTAAAAACAAAAACGATACCGTAATTTTAACGCGTTAATTAATATTCGCAAACGAACAAGCCTACCGGCCATCATATGGATCGTTAAGTTGTATTATTTTATTTTATATTTAGAATTTACGGGCCGAGCCCTAAATACATACAAACAATGGTATACATAACGTCAATTTTTCTTACTTATTTTTTCATAATGTGTCGTAACAATCGATAAACAACTTCTTGGAGGGGTTTGAGTTTGCTATTCACTTATTATCTATTTACATTCGGCGGCATATTATTTGTTCTTTACTTCAAATAATTCGTATAAAGAATATTCCGAGGTTCGAAACGCTAAACATTTATATGACGTTCGTGATATTATACGCCTACTTATGATATCTATAAAAAGCTTTTTAATAATTCTTTTTTATTAAAGAACAATCATTTATGTCCTTTTTATTACTTTTAATAATAAACAAGATGTTTGGCGAAGTTTCTCAAAACTTGAAATGGGTTTTTCGTGAAAAAAAATCCGTTTAAAATATATTCAGAATTTTCTTTTTATATTTAACTATATAAGTAAGTTTAAGTTTCTAGAGATTCTCGATTTTCGAGATAACTTTGCAAACGCGTATATAATACATAAACCCTACGTATTAACCAAACATGTGTTCGCGACTGTTCCCGTATAGACGTTCCGCGAACATTTTCGTCCGATACGAGTACACACGTGTTATTATTTAGAAGCGTATTTGTACAAAAAAAAAACAAACAAACGTCGATGGTAACCATTCTGTCGACGTATTTAAGCGTTGCGTTTCAATGACGATACGACTTCTATAATCGGCGGTCGATCGTTTTGTTTTTTACGGTTTAACACTAAAGTTGGTAATAACGACGCGGTCGCAAAAAAAAAGCGTAACGTCCGATCGAAACGGACGTACGCGCGGTGTGCGGTTCGCGGATACGTACGGTACTTTCGTTCGAACACGAAATAGTAATCGCGAACGTTTAGGGTTGAAGAAAGTCGAACGTTAACGAAACGTTTTATTTCGATATTACGCGCTCGACCCTCGGTAAAGCGTATTCGGGATCGTACCATGTTCATCGCGATTGCACAGGCGATTTCGAACAATATTTAAACGCCGTTACGGCAAATATCGTTCGGTCGGTCATCGCGCGAAATGTTTTTCACGGACGTCCACGTGTTCGTCCCTGCCGTTGTACGTTCTACATTTCCGCGAGTTTTACGGACCGAACGGGACGTTACGTACTCGCCGTTCGTTCGAATCTCGGCCAAATCGAACGTCCATAGGCCGGCGTCGTCCGGTATTTAAAAATATACGAACGGGATGACGTTACGGGAGACGACGGCCGAGGTGACAGAACGATCGTTGGCCCGGAACATCGATATGGCGGAGGGACAACGAAAGGATCTGTAGACGGAAAGGGGGGGGGACGGTCGAGACGAGATCCGTTCGGCGTGATGAATGGTTCGTTAAAATAATAACGCGAGCGACGTTTCGTCGAGCCGAAAGAGAGCGAGAGAGACGGAGTTTTCTACTACTGTCCCCCTGCCCATCCCACTTTTCCGGGTGCACACGCAACGCATTAATCACCGGGAAACGATTATTGTTTTACTACTACGGCGGCGGCTCGGCGCGACGGGTCGTTTTCGGTTTAAATCGGCTAGTTTCGAACTTACGCGAACGGTTCTTGTTTAATAAGTAATACCCGCGAGCCAAGCTCGTATATAATTGCGCGCGCGGCCGTTCATTTTTCCTATCCGGGTCATTCGGCTAAATTCCCGCGATCTTACGCGCGGATATTTATTCCGCTCGATCGAAACAAATCACGCGGATCGACCGAAGCTCATACCGACGTCTGGCGTTACGACGTGATTAGAGCGTGTACGACGTACTTAGCTATATCTTCCGCGATATTCAGACGACTTATATTTCGCACGATTTCGGATGGAAACGGAGATATTGCCCGTTCAAATTCAACACGACCCCAATTTTCCGATCACGGAAATACGTCCGTGCGGAAATGAAAAGTTGGGTTAGGTTATTTGAAGCACGCCGCGTGTTCCTATACAACGACTTATGGGGCGCAGTGTACGGCGGCGATTTGATTCGGGCGCGATTTAATTTTTAATTTTGGCAACGTATGATTCTTTCTTGACGCTACGTATTTGCGTGAATGTCGAATGTGGTCGATTGTATCGAATTTTTTGGCTATTGTCCAATGTGTATAGTGCCAAATGGTTCGGATAAGTTAATTAAACTTTTTTCGTATCTGTATTTTTTTTTTTTTTTAACGTTTTCTGAAAGTATTAATTATGGATCGATTTCATCGAGTTTCGTGAACCACGGGGGTTGATAAAGCTGGCGGCCCACTTTAAGCGCTCCAACTAACCCGGGATCTGTTTCGGGCCCGAGGTTTACGGAAAATTTTTCGGTTTCTCCGGTTTTCAATCCGAATAATGATAGCGAATAAGGTGGAACCAAACCGGACTGTTTTACGCGGCGAAACACGCTGTTATTTGAATTATCCGCCGATCGGATAATCGTACGGTTTTACCGGAATTCGCGCGTAATTCTGTACAAATACGAGAATACGTTCCGCCTTCGTATTGCCCGACGACGAAGCCTACGAAAATTCGAATCGTCAAAGTCACGGCCGCCCGGCGGAAACAGGAGCCCGACCGCGGACGGGGTAGCGCAACGTGGCCAAGGGCCGATGCCGAGATACGTGCGCGATAAGCTCGATAATTCCGCCGGTCCGCGGTTGATTTATTTTTGGACGACGTCGATTGGTCGATTCGAACCGAATGCGGCAATACCGAGAAAGTATTGGCGGAACCGATAACGACGGGGGCTTAACCGTGTTTACGAGGTGTACCCTCGAAATTCGTTAACGAAACATCATACCGAGAACGGGCGTCGTCGTAATCGAAATACTACGATACGGGATATCATAAGCGCGTCGCGTCCGGTGGATAATAACGGGCGGTCCGTGCGACGGTCGACCTATTTTGTCGCCAACGCGTGTCCACGGCAGCGGCGGCGGTCGTGTTATCGATCGGCGTCGATGTTCGTCGAATAATCGATAATCGCTATCCGAAACGAATAATTAACAACGAAACGTCGTGTTGCCGTTGTCGACCGTTTTCCGTGTCTCGATATTGTCGACACGTCGCCGCCCGTATCAGACGCGCGACACACGCCCGGTTGTTTAATTCGTTTACCGGCTGCTACAGAATCGGCGAACCGATACGTCCGCAAATTACGCGGTACTCGGGCGTCCGTGTTTTATCGGTATATCCTCGTACGGAAGCGTATTGTTTTCGTTTTCACGACGACGTTACGAAGATACCCCGCGAACGTCCGAATCTGTACGGACGTGTTTTAATTAACTGCCGTTCGAACAATAATTTCGTTCGAGAGGCGCGTCGACGATCAAATTTAAACAGCGGGCGACTATAATCCGTTTAACCGTTGCTACGCGCACGGAACCGCGTTACCGTAGTACGTTAGACATAAGCGACACGTACGCCGTGTAGGTTTCCAAGCGCGCCTAGATTCGTCCAATTGGAAATTACGTACGGCACGAGTACTACGGATGTTCGGGGGGTTTTTTTTTTTTTTTATTCGTCCGTCCAAATATCGGGTAATCAATTCGCCCGCGCGCGCGTTTCCCCGAAACGTTAATTACCGATGACCGTGCGTCCGGTAATTACCGACGAGTTCTTAATTTTCCGTGGCGCGTTCGCGTTGACGGAGACGTCGAACATACACACAGCGCACGGGAACGTGGTTAACGTACGCGATCGACGATTACCGACCTGAAACGATCGTATTTATCGAGAAAACCGATTTCCGATCTAAATGTTGACGGTAAATAGAGACGCGGCGTTGTCGTCGTACGGTTACTATGTAATTTCGTAATTAGTGGCGCGTCGGCAGTTGCGTCGTCGTAAACGACCGTTCCCCGCGGTTAGGATAATTAACGTACCGGGCTCGCGCGTTTCGTAGCGAAAAAGCAAACAGCTATCGCGTGATGCGCGCGGTACACGTTGTTCAAACGTACCATACGAAAACCGTGTTGCCGCCGACCAGAGGGGCGCGCGCGCGTAAAATGGCCGCGTAATTAAAATACGGCCAGCCGTAGTAGTCGGTCCGCGCAACGGTGTATCGAACGGATCGCGCCGAAGTATTTGGCGAATTATGCTAACGCGCCGGTTTCGACCCCCCCTCCCCAGTAGGTCGTAGCAACAAGTGAAACGCTCCAACGGAAATCGATAGCTACGGCCACCCCTCCCCCCCACCTCACCCAGCCGTTATTTCGATATTATTTTCGGACGACGGGGTACGGTCGTGTTCACGCACGCGAGCGTTACGCCGCGAAATCGCGCCCGGGTACGAGAAACGGACGTCGTGTATGTACGTGTGTGTGTGTATCGTTACGAGCGAGTTTTCACCTTTAGTCCGCGGATCGCAATTACGTAAAATGTTCGTACGCCGGTTCGCTGGTGATTTGGACGGAGTGTGTGTGGGGGGGAGACTTATGTTGTAGATATATATATATATAGGCAATTGGCTTCTCCGCGGGCGGAAGATTTAAAGGGAAACTGTGTCGGGACGGGCGGGGACGGTGTACGAAAAAACTCGCGAGCGGCGGCTGATCGTAACGAAGCGGCTCGACAGTTGCGCCGGGAGAACCACCACCATCATGTCCCGCCCCGCCCGATCGGCAAATCGAAAAACGAGACGTACCGCGGGCCAGTATTCCGGACCGGACTATAGAGAAGGGGCACTTGTTAGACGAATAACGGAATATCGCTTTCGCGGGTATTCCCCGCGGATAAAAAAACGTTATATACACGATATCGTGCCCGTAGGTCGAATTCGGTTTTTTTTTATATACAACGTACAACGTTCGGCGGAAATTGAGACAACCAACGGGTTTTTTAGGCGTACGACTCGGCGACACGCCAACTGAACGTCGTACGAACTGTATATGTACAACGACGCGTGAACGTAAATACGCGCGCGCGCCTAATACCTGTTTTTACTCGAAAGTTTTATTTCAAGTTCGAGTGTCAGCGTGGTATAGCGTGGAATTGCGTTAGCGTACCTTGTAAAAACGTACAACTCTACGTTATATAGGTTTTATAGGCATCGCGTTTCGCCGCCATGTTCTTTCTCCACTTTTGGCACAACGATAATTTTTTGTATTTCGTCAAGGCGTAAAACGAACGACACGAATTCGTAGAGTTATTGGCGCCGCGTATATATAATTTCGGTATTCCGTACGCTTTTTAATTTGAACGATAGGTAAGTGATAAGCGTCACGGCGTATGCGCACCCACATAATCGTGTTTAGAGTACCTAACGCGAGAGTGTAATTAGTTAGCTAGAACTTAATGTACGTTCGAAATCGGCGCGTTTTATTTGTACAAGCATTTGCGCGCCGTTAGGCCGCCTTATTTGTCGCCGGTTGCCCACCCCCGCCGGTTATTTCTCGTTTTAAATACCGGCCGTAGCGACGTCGTTAACAACGTTACTCCGTTCGTCGGCCGATGGGACGGCTACGGCGGCGTGTCATTAGCGAACGGGGCTGCCGTCCCGCCGTCACGTGTCAGAATACCCGTGGCGGCCGAACGGACGCCGAGCGCGCGCCAGCTTATCACCGGTCGACGAGACGTTTTAGCCGGTAAAACCGTCGACGGCGGCCCGTGCCGTTAATTAAGATACGAACCGCCGTTCGCGCGCCGAGTTTCATCGTCTTTTAATTATTTTTTACGCGCCGCGGACGGAGCTACCCATAACGAAGGAATCCTTAGGTAGCGGACGCGAGTGTGGCACGCCAATTCGCCCGGACGCCGTCAATTAATACGAACGAAACGGTACGTTTATAAGTCGCGCGCACCGGGTTCGCCGTTAAGTAAGTTAACGACGTCGATTGTGTAACCCCACGCTTTTCGATTTCTTTCGGTAACGGGCTACACCATTAATATTCGTTCATAACGAGAAATCAATACGAAACCGTTTGTTCAGTACGAATCATTGTCGTAGTAGAGTATTATTTACTACGAACGCGGTTGTTTTTTTTTTTTTTGTAGAGCGATTCGACTGTAACACGATTTACAACGTAACGTTTCCAACGGAACTGGCTCCTAAGGCGCGTATTTCTATACGGACACGTGTAAAACGATTCGAAGTCCGCACACTTCGTCCGGAAAGACGTACAAATATTAATCCGACGACCGTTTTACCGATAATCTCGAACCCGATACGTATATAATAACGTATTTCTATCGGTCACGCGATACCGTAACCGCGGTTCGATCATTAAACGTCGTCGTAATCGTGTACCGCCGACCGAGAGTAATTAAACCGTGTAACGTAAATATAATAACGATAATAATAATAATAATAACGGCACGTGTCGCGGATCGTGTATATTACGGCGAACAACAGTGGACGGCCGAATCCGTCAACGCCATCGTGAACAGGGGGGGAAGGGGATCGCATGCCGACCGCGTTGGCCGATCGTTGTGTTTTTTATTGTTTTTTTTTTTCGTTCGCCGTTAGTAAAATAATCGTGATTACTGGGCCGGGCCGACGTAGGAAACGAAACGGAAGGAAACTGAATTACACGAAAGTACAACGTTATATAATATACATTCCGCCGGGTGGATGTCATGATGGAAATGCAAAGTGTGTTGCGTGTTACATTGTACTTCCGTCGTACGTATATCATTATTATTATTACTATTATTATCAGGCGCGCGTACCTGTATTTAGTGGCGGGTGGGTGGGTGGGTGGTAAGGTAACGTATTTGTTCGGGTCTACGACGCCGGGCGGGCCGGACTTTTACGCGCTTAATTACGGGCGGAAATCAATCGTTGTTCCGCCGAATGTTGTTGGGAAACCGAATTGTTTGGGATTCGCGTCGGACGTATATTAACGACGGCGAACGAGCGAATAAAATTCGACCGCTCTCCACGCCACCGCCACTGCCACCGCCGCGCTCGGGAACCGCGTTTAATCGAGTTTCTTATTGCGACCGAATTTACATAATTACCGAAAATCGCTCGCGTAGAATAATCGCGGATATTTATGTTTACTTTTTGATAAGTGAAACGTACCGTAACACATTTCGTTTGTTATTCGTAACGAAACATCGGTGTACGCGTAAATAATTTCGTAAAGGAAAAACCGAGTAACGGACGCGAATACGTTTGGTTATTTCGTCTCGGCAGTTGGGCACGCGCGCGCACACACCCCTGCGCGTAATATATATATATATATATATATATATATATATACGCGAATAATAACAATCTTCCGAATAATCGTACGTAGTCCCGTACATTCATCTTTTTGGACCGTTATGGAAAAATGTGTTCGGAAAACTTTTCGCCGATTATCCGAGAATCCTTCGTCTTCTATCGTTGCGTATTGTGTCCACCGACCGCTCTAGTATTCGCGAAATGTGCCTACGGCCACGAACTGGATACGGTTTATGCGTGGCTAATCGTTTGGACGAAACGAAATCACCGTGGCGGCAAATGTCGAAAAAATCTTTTCGCGCGGTTTTTTCGTTTTGGTGAGATGTAGGGGGTGGGGAGGGTTTTGGTAAAAACGAAAACGTACTTATTTCATTTGGTTCGGCCAACTAATTAGCGTACGTACGATACGCTTTCGAAGCGACAACGGACGTAACGGTTTTGCGATTTTCCGAACTAAAATTGCGCGGATAATTACGTCACCCGAGACCTTCTTTTACGTTCTTTTATATATACGAAATTCGTCGGTTTTGTTGTTGTCGCGGAAAATTCGTTAGCTTCCTTTAGTGTTCGTTAAATGGTTACGGCGTTTTTTAGAGATAGAGATTTTCGTATCGAAGTACGTCCCATTTTTCGAAATCGTTATCCGCCAACGAGTAATTGTCGGTGAATATATATTCGTCCTTCGTATTATGTACAACGTAAGCGACGGTTAGTTGTATAAATAGGCCAAGCGAATAATGTACGTTTAAAAAGAATCGGGTAATCGTAATCGGAAATCGGATCTACCAAAAACAAAAAAACGCGTAAACGCGAATAGTAAAACTGTTTGAACGAAATTCGCTTAAAACGTATAGATTTCACCTTTTGTCGTTGTCTCGTCGAACAACGCGAGCTGTAATAAACACGTACGTAGTATTCCGAAAACCGCGCCGTCGCTCCTAAACATCATTTATGTTCGTCGTACGCGAACGTCTTTAATTTCACGTCGCGTTTAAACCTACGAAATACGGTTAATGGCTTCTAGTCTCCCCGGTATTTCCCACGCTTCGGCCACGTTTTGTCACTGTAAGCGCGAAACTTGCGACATTAGGCGTTCGAAAATACGTACGTTCGGGTTAAAAATAAATTACGCGAAATGACCGTTTACGTCGTAAATATCGTTTTACGTTCTACCGTAAGCGTACATAATTCCGATATGCACGGTAGTATCGTACCCGACGGACCCCATGGGTAACTCAAAGTAACCAAGGTAACTCGAACAATTTTTCCCGGGCACCGGGAATTTAAGAGCGCCCGCGTTATAAAGGAAACGTATTATTTTTCGTAAAGAAGCAATTAGTATCGCGTAAGCGACGTTCGCGGCTAATTTGGTACGTTTGTAAATCACCTCGAATCGTAACTTAACGTTAGTTATTTCGTTTTCGTTAAAACGGAGATTATTATCGTACTTTAATGTCTCCACAGCGCGCGCCTTTTTATTATTATTTAAATAGACCGTACGACGATAGTTTTACCAATTTACAACCGAATCGAACGCACGGATCGTAAAACACACCTTTTGGCGTTGTCGTTGACTTTCGGTTTTACCGCCGCGTTCGCTTTTACGTATTTGGAACTATTTAATTCCGTTACACGCATTTTCCTCGCGCTGCTCTTCATCGTCCGTAATTATGCCCGAAATTATTCCTCATAAACGCTATCGTAATAGATCGCCGTCTCGTTCCGGTAATTAAGCTTACGATTGTCGACCGTTCCGGTTAAATTTTTTATCGTAATATTGTACCCGTCGGAGTAGTTCACGGGTTTTCCGACTTCAAACACGCGTTTTCGACCTTTCGGCGCGTAAATCTGATTGCAACGTAATAACGAAATACTTACGTGATTCAAAGTATCCAGACGATTCGTTTTATAAAATTTGTCAAATAAGAAACGTATTTTACGGGTAGTAAATAAATACGTTTTACGAGCTTTTATCGTTATTATTTAACGGCGCGCCAATTATTCGTTAGGTATATGCGCGTGTGTGTATGACCTGGTCTACAACGAAAAGGGGGCTTAGATGTCAATAAACTGACAACTAACGAGGGACTGACGTACCGAGTTGCATACTTTTAGCAGTTGTTTTCTGGAAAACTAGTTTTCGAACGTAAGCCCGCTTTTTCGTTGATCATCCATTACGTCGTTAGCGCGCGCGTCGAATTAACGCGTATTTAAATCGTAAATTGACAAACGGGTTTTCAACTTGAGGTGGCCTATTTCGGTTTATTTTCTACGCGCGAATAAATTTGTCTAAAAGGGCGAACGAAAATTGAAAGGAGTGTGTGTGTGTGACCTTCTAACGAAGTAGCGTCACTTAAATGTCCGCGCAAACATTTAAAGGGAAACGCGCGTGTCGCGCGGCTAGAAAATAAATAATAATCGATTTATTAGCCGGGACGATATTCCTAGTTTGCTTCTACGGATGTGCGCGTAAATCGATATGGCCGCCGCCGGCGACGATCGAATGATGGTATCAGTTTAAATATCGTATAATCCAATCACCCTCCGCGTTCGTCTACCATTTCCAATTTGATCCCCGAAAATGTCGAGCCGTCGTTTCGTTATGTCTGTGGAACAACCGCGCGTAGTTTCGTAATTGTCGTCGCGTTCGTTGTTTCGGAAACGATTCGCAATTATGTCGGTTACCGATTTGTCGAACGGGGTCGTTGTCGTTTTGTTTACCGAATAATTCGCGCCCGCGTTTTAGTTTTAATAACGATTATTCGTTACACCGGCGGCGCGCGTTCATTTGATTCGCGAACAAATCGGACCGTTTTCGTATCGACGTAATAGTTATACGGTATAATATATACGGTGTACTTTTCGTGGACGTATTGACACCAACCCCCCCACCGAATAACAACGGGTTCGGAACAAGTCGGGCGATAGTAGTTCCGGGATAGCGCCGGGCGGTTTTATCGATTTATCTCGTCTATTGTATACGTCGCGGGATACTTGCGTGTTGGGCGGGACGTGCGTCGTTCCGCGTTTTCTCGTCAAACCAATTGACGGACGATCGCCAAATTGATTATTTTCGAATTCGCCAACGTTCGCCGACCAATGCCGGCGTTCGACAATCGACGACGTGACGATGAGACGTGCGAGATAACCGTGCGTGCCCACACCGGTACCGGGGCGGTTTCGCGAATAATACAATTACCACGGTTATGACCACCGATGGCCGGCCACGACGTCCGTGCGCAGTTCACCATATCCGGAAACGACCGATATCGGTTTCGTTCCGTAGTGCCGACTTACGCCGTTCGTTACTACCATTAATCCGCCACCGGTAACACGATTTTGGGGAACATACGATGCCGTTCGACGTTCGTTCGTTACCAGTGGTCGGCTACTAGGCCGGCCGTTAAACGGTTACCGATCGTGTACACGAGGCTACGATTTGGGCTATCGGGAACGATCGAATAAACCGTATCGGTTATTATATTATATTATATAACCGTACCAATTTATCGGTCGGATAACGAGCCGCGTTCTGCCGCCGTCGTTTTCGCGCGTTATTCGTTTTTTCGGCGGCGGCGGCGGCGGCGGTGACGACGACGATAATAATAGAGTGTTACGAACCGGCGCTCGTTTATTATTGTTATTATAAATCGTTCGCGATTGTTATCGTAATCGCGCGCGCCTATTGTAACGCTGGCGACGTTTGTTGGCAGATGGATAGGAGGCGGAAGGAACGTACGGCGGCTGAAAAGTTATGATTTGACGTCAGACTGCTGCGCCAACGATGAAAGATGGTGTCGTTATGGATCCCGTCGTTCTGGAAGAGGCTCAGCAGCTCTTATCGCCGGCTTCCTGGACCAGAGGTACGTTGGCGTCGTAATAATAATAATAATAACGACGACGACGACGACGACGACGATACTATTATTATAATTATAATTTTTTTTATACAAGTCCGGCGTTTACCGACGTACTTTAAACGCCATTTTCGGGGACGAGTTGCGTTGTAAACTGCCATCGGTTCTAAATACTCGGCGAGTTTGAGCGGACGACGAAGAAGCGTGAACGTTATTTTAATAACGGCGTTACCGTGTTGTTCGCGTCGCGATTTGAAAATTACCCGACGACGATCGGGTTCGTCTCTCGAGTCGTCGTCCCCGGTTTTTCTTATTTGTTTTAATTCACGGCCCGGGAACGTTTTCATTAAGTCTGACGCGCATTAGCTATTCGTTTCGGTACGGCTAAGAACCGGAAAATAAATTGTTCTACACACACGCGAGCGTTCGCACACACATATATGCCGCAGTGCGGCAAATTGTTTAGGCCGGTTGAACACGATAAAACGGCGTATTATTTTTTTTCGAAATAGTTTTCGCTCGAACACAAAAAAACAAGTATAGTAAAAATAATAATAACGGAAACGGAGCGGCTTTTGTTCCGCCCGACGCAGACGTATGACTGTATCGCGTTCCGTTAGGCCAAAAAGTAATTGTGTTCGCGAGGAATTTCATTAAAACACCGTCCGTATTTTCCGTAGTAATTATTATTTTTAACCTTCGTGCACAATAACGCGCCGGATAACGGACGCTACGACGTCACGTATTTTTGCCGGCGAATAATTTTCGTAACGAGAGCTCCATTAGTCGAATTGGTTCGAACGTGTACTATTCGATCCCTCCGATGAGCGCGTACGGCGAGTTTGTTCGCTCGTTGATCTACCGAATCTATCGTAAAAGCTAAAACCCGCTAAATTACCCGACACGCGTGTGTTGTTCGAGTGTCGTAAAATTATTCGCGCGCAACGGTACCCCGAAGTTGTTGTTATTGCTGTCGTAAAACGCGGCGGGGACCTTACATTTTCGAATTAATCCAGTTACTTTTATCGGGGCTCTTCCCGGCGCACGCGTATCGCTTTCAAACGCCGGTCGGAAACGAGAACGCGGTTTACTACGACGGGCGGCCAGCGGGATAAGATTGCCCGGGGAGTTTATCGTTCGTCCGTCGAACAAATTTCGTACGAATCCGCCCGACGGGCGTACACGACGATACGCCACGTGTCGCGATCGCGGATATTAATACGACTTTGTTACGCGCGTATATATATATATATATATATGTCGAAGAAATAAAAATTACCGGACGTTTGCCGTCATCGCGGTCGATGTATATATATATATATATATTGTTTATAAAAAATTGTGTAGACAACGGATGTCGGCCGTGTGTACTGGCTGTGCTGAGACATGTTGGTTTTGCAGGGGATATATGTCCTAAGAACGCCAGAAAACGTTACAATGTCACCATACTGGAACTGAACCCGGTCGTGGGTCGCGATGATGACGTGGTCGTCGTCGACCACTGCCGTAGGAGAGAGAGCAGTACCAGTAGCGGTATTAATGACGTGTTACAGTCGTCCTGCAGTGAGTGTGCCCCAAATTAGCACGTGTTGCGTTAGTATTGTAATCGGCCACAAGCCGTACCGTAACCTCGACGTAACCGTCGTCGTTGGGCACGGTGTGGCGACCGAGTTCCGCCAACGTCGTGTCCGCCGCCGGAACGTGTAGTTGTTGACGCCTCTAAACCGTTTTTGTATAGTCCGTGTAGTGCGCGCCCCGTATACGAATGTGTGTGTGTGTGTGTGTGTGATCCTACCCGCCCCTCACCTCCCATCCGGCCACAGTGGAAACGCGCGAGGATTTTTTCTACAACGGTTCCGCGTTTCGGGCACTCCTGGTAAACGTCTATTTTCGGGGAACCTTTTTTTTTTTTCGTTTCGTCGCACGAACGAAAAGTGTGCGTCTCCGCGCACGAAGTGATCGTCGAAGTGACATGTCACATATGTCCTCGTTGGGCTATTGTTTGTCGGAAACGGAATTGGATTCGTTTCGATTTCGGAACGCCCGACAGTCGACTTTCGTACTCGGAATTTCGTTTGATTTATTAGTTCGCGGTGTGTATAACACGAACGACGACCAATTATTTTCCCTCGGCTGTACACCGCCCGCTGTCATCGTTGCAACGGCCGTTGACTGACTGGTAACCAGCGACAGTACGGGAATAGCGGAAACACGGTAATCGTGGTTACAGTATCCGGTACGCGCGTAACGAACGGTAACGGATACAATTTTACGTATAACAACGAATAAGTTGTCGGGTATAGGTTTAACGATTCCGTTTTTATTTTAGCCAATTATTCCGCGGTAATAATAATTCGTCTCTCTCCCTTTCTTAACGTGAACATCAATATACACGCGCGCGATATTTAGAAGAATAACGGTTTTTAATTTCGATACGGCGCGTCGCATAGACAATTTAATGGCGTGTCGGCGCGCAAAAACGGAGGTCTACACCGGTCCGACGACAAATGTCATTTTCGCGTGCTGCTGCAGCAATAATACTCGCGCGTCGATTGCGAGAGACGTTTCGTAAATTACACACGCGTCCACCGATTAGACATTTTACACGTACGGGCGCTACGAAACTTGTCAAATTTTCTCGGCGCGGTCTTCCGGCAAATAATATAGACGACCCTGGGACGTATTTTAGCGATCGCGTAATTGATTCGGGAACAGAAACGCGCCCGTTCGAACTCGATAGTTTCTCGCCTCCTTAGTTCAATGGTACAACAATGACACCGTGCGCGTTTCGATCATCTACCGACGGGGCGAATATTTCGAAAATATATCTTAACGGCGGACATCGTTTTACGGCTACAGAATAGCACGTAACGCGCGTGGCCGTTGTACCGCAAGACGAGAATTACCTTTCGTACGCGCGTTCCTCGACTTTTCGGCAGTCAAATATTTCTAGTTTTTCCGCGATATTTCGCGTTATCGCCCGTTCGTTTTGTCGTGTCATTACGATTTATCTTGTCGACCGTTGTAATTATTATTATTACTACGTTTACCGGCTAAATTCGTAAACGCTATAATAATACGAAACACATTGACGTTCGTAAAAATTGTTTACCGTCGTGCGCGATGTTATCGTCTATGTACATAATTGAAAGCTCGCGTTGCCGACGAATCGTACGAGATCGGTCGTGCCGATAAATATAAACGCGAACGGTGTAAAATCGATAAAAAAAGAAAAGCACGTGAAAATGTTCCCGTCGACGACGTTAATAATCGTAACAACGTTAAAAAATCTATGATCAGCCGTAACGATTATAACGAAATGGTGTTACGTAACATCGTCGACCAGACGACGGACGACGAATCAGTAGGCGATTTCGGACGTAATGCACTACCCCGTTCGTGTACCGTCGTTTCGAATGTCGAACGATAACAACGATCGCCTCAGGCAACGAAGTGGCCGATCTTTTAGCCAAAAGTCCTCCTCCTTCTATTTCCGCAATCCTTTTTTCTCTGCAATCCCCTGAACCGATTTCAGTTCTTTATTGTGAAAACCCACGTAACCTGTATGTGGCAAAACAATTGGTTCAGTCTTCCTCTTAACCATGCCAGACGGTATAGATTGCACCTACAATTCCTACTCATCCCATGGTTCCACAATGTTAAACTCAATAGAAAAACAATTCGCTCCTTTTCCCGGCTTGGATTGGGCCATACCCTTCTTCCTTATCACTCCTTCAAACTATCCTTTAATATAGTCCTCCTCTCTGTACTCTCCATTTCTTAGACTCTATTTGTGATATTCCACACATCCTTTTCCAATGCCCTGCGTTAGTGACACAACGAAGGAAGCTCGCCGTTTCAATTGAAAAGTATAACTTTCCTTTTAATACTATATCCTTTCTAACCTCTCGGTTACCTCTCATCATTCTTTTCGTCATTCGCTTTTTTGAGCAATCTAATTTTGCCATATAATTCCTCTTAACTGTAGTAATTTTGTTGTTATTATACAAAAAAAACAACAACGACCTCGGTCACGCGGTTGTTGGCGCGTGCGTCGATGAATACGCGTCGAAGATACGGTGCGTCTTCTTCGCTCTGTGTGACGGACGACGTCCGGTGTTCGAACGCGCGTCCACCGTCGTTGCCGGACGTGTAAGCGGCGTTTCGTTGGTAACGCGGCGAACGGATCACGGATACGAGAAACATCGAGCGCGGACATTGTTTAATTTCGGGAAAACGTTCCCGAATCGTCGACGAGATGCGGAGAACCGTCGTCGGTTAACGTCCGTTTACCTTCTCGTGCGCGTTACCGTTCCACCCATCACTTATTCGTGTTGAGCGTCTCCAACAAACGCGTCTACACGTCGTTTCGCGGTGCGTAGTGTACGAAATAATATTTCCGGCCGAACGAAACGCTCCCGGTGAAAATAAACGAAATTATTATCGTAATTTAACGCTTTTCGCCATGTCGCGCGCGCGATAAAAAACTATTATTTTTTACACGCGTTTTAACGTTAAACGTTTCGGACAACGAATTAACATATTTCGCGTACCGACGCGCGGCGAAAACATATTATTATAAATTGCAGGTAAATGGACGCGACGGTTCATAAACGCGTACGCGAATGACGTTTAAAAATTCGGACACGAATTTCTCATATCTATATACCCGGGAAATTATCAAATTTGAATAATAATAATAATAAAAAAGGAACATTTACGTACGCGGCGAAAATTAATTAAATTATGGCGGCCGCGCGAATCGTCGTATTATTTAAATTCGCTTTTTAATTAGTCGACGAATTCGTTACGCCGTAAATAGCGTATACAATAGTGCGTCACGACGACGTACGTTTCCGGTGTGAATTTCGTTTTTCCGTTCCGAAGGAAAGATAGTCGATATATAGGGAAATCGACGAAACAATGTCCGTTATTTCGTTGTACAATCGTGTGCGGAATATGTGGTACGGAACCGATCGTCGACGTTGGTAGTTTGGGCTGTCGCCCGTAGTTGACGTAGTTGAGGGGGAGGGGCCTCCTTAGTTTTTGTATAAATTTTTCGCTTGTTTCTACCATTCCGAAATCGCGTTACCGGGGGTGAGGTTAGTTACCAACGGCGTAACGATATCGTCGGTGGTTTCCGAAAATCGTGACGGAAATCCGCGAAGAACGTCGTGGCCGTGTCCGTCCGCGGTCATAACCGTGGTCGCGGGAAATCGCGTCGGAATTGTATTAGCCGCGAATTCGCCCCGACACGGGTGTAGGCCACGCCCGGCTGGCGTCCATGCGATTAAATCGATCAACGATTCGAACCGTAACGGATATTCGACGAAACACCGTCGGGAAATAAAACGACGTTATCGGCTTTTAACGCGATTTTTCGCACAAGGTTAAGTCGTCATTACGACCGTACGGACGTATCGTGCGCCGTACATTGAGGTTGGACGTTTCGAGTAGAACGAATTGCGCGCGCTAATTATAGTAGGAAAACCGAGTGGTCGTTATTATTATCACGTTTGCGATACGAGTTCAATTCGGGTTACCGTCAACTGTACGAGTTCGATAAAGATAAGTTTTGCGCGTAATACGCGTTTGCCACGGAGAATTGTCGCGGGCCCGGAAAGCGAAGAAATTTACGACGAAATCGCCGGGCCGGTTTCGAATCCGTTTTATGGTTTCGCCGTTTTCTTTTTCGCGGTTATTAATTTAGTAATCGCGCGGCGCGTCGACTAGGCAATTACGATACAGCCGCAGGGTTCACGGATAATAATAGTTGGCCAGCGGGTGTCCAGTAGGCGGTAGATTATATTGTTCGGCGTTCACGAAAAATACCGAAGCCGAGCGCGTTGCGCTTTCGTCACTGGGCCGTTAAACACGACGAACGTGATTTCCGTCGAGCTAAAAAGCGCGCGAACGGTAATGGAGAGCGCGCCGACGGCCAAAAGTCGCCCGTCTATCCGATAATTTTCCCGGGCTCTGGATTACGCGTAATATTTCGGAATATTTCCCAGAACCACTTGCCTAGTAATAATCGTCGTCCCCGATTGACGTACTCCGTAACCGGTGCAACGGCAATCGTTTCGTCGAGATGTATCGCACGCGCGGTCTTTTTTCGTTCACGTTTTCCCAAATTGTCCGAAAACCACGCGGCGGAAAATCGCGATTTTCCCGGCGGTTTCCCACGCGCGTTCACCGCCCCTTAACGAGCGTCCCGCCGAACGAGCCGTGATGAAATCGCTATATCCGAACGAAACGACCGAACGGGACCCCGCTTAATGGCCCCTCGGTGTTACGGCGAAACGGCGGCGGTAGCCCGGTCGGGATGGACGCGGCTCGATTTTCAGGAAACGTACGGCGGCGACGCGATCGTAAAACCGGTGATCGGTTTTTAAAACGTTCGGCCGTCGATAAAAACGAACAAGCCGTTTCCCGTTGGCGCGAAGCAGTCGCCTGGCGCGCGGGTCTCGTTCGCGTCGTTCCATTTCGTTTCTTCGCGCGTTCTCGGTTATTCAACGCCTCTGTCCGCCGGGGTTACGGACCAGTAACGTAGTGACCACCAACACCACCCGTCGTTTACGAGAACACCCGACACGGACGCGTCGTCAAACGGAAAACGTCTCGGCCGTTCGTGATAAATTATCGCGTAGATTGTTACGGCGGCGGCGGCGGAAAACCGTGTACGCGTTCGTCGTTGCCGCGGCCGATATACGTACGTGACGACGTCGGTTCCGAAAGACGCGGCGAATGGACGGGCGGGCATATTTTTACATAGTTCGGAGAGGGTGGCGCGTACGGAGGGGGGGGACGGGTAAATTTCGAAATACGGCGATTTCGGCGAGCGTTCCGATAGTTCTGACCGAATCCGATCGTCGTTATATACAGTCAAACGTCGATGGGCATTGTTATTGCGCTTTAGACGCGAACAACGGCGATAAGTTGTGATAAGATTCACGCGTACCGTTTCGTTACGTAACTCGGAGAATTCGTCCGTTCGAGGCTTACGGGGGGTACGCTCGGCGAGCGGCTTATTCACGTCGCCGTGCCGGTCGATTAGTAGCTATGTGTACGCCGGTCGAGTCCGCGGACGGGTTAGTTGTCTCGATTAATTTACGACCGGCCGTAGAACGTACGGAGTTCGACTACGATTATGCGTATTCGCGCGAGTGTCGCGTCGTCAGTATTTCACGCGAATCACCCGGTTCGAGTTTCGGCTTATTACGGCGCGTATTCGGCCGTTTAAGAGAATTTGGCTGTTCGCTACGGGGGCCGTTTATATTTTCGTTACTTTACGCCATTTGAATTCGCGGCCGAAATTTATACGTACGCTTTTCGGTTAACCCGTCGTAATTATTGCGTTTCGTTTTTATTATTATTATTGGCGAGCGTGCGCGTTCGGCTCAACGACGGGACGAACATCGCGTTTGTTTACGCGAACGTTGCCGCCGGGCAAATGGCGGTAATTTCGATTTGAAACCGAATACTCGTTTTCGCGCGTAAGTCGCCTTCATTTTTTATTCACTTTCGCGCAATCATACGTATCCGTTATTGTTTATTTAGAATACGACGTAACGAATGTTCTCGCGCTCCGCCGGGTATATTATTTGCATATTTCATTCGCAATTTCCGTACTCCGAACGAAAACCGAAAAAAAAAAAACGCGAAAATAATATCGAGCGACACCGACGTTTCGTTAAATAAATTGCCGCGGTTGAAACGCGTCGGTCACGCCCGGTGAATTCGAACGCCTGCCTGTGTATCGGCGATTGAAAACGCGTTTGCCAATTGCGCCGCTGTCCGTGTACTTTCGTATTTTCGATTCGTCGAGCCAACAAACAACGACGGTAACCGACGCGCGTGGCTTATGGTCGCGTCGTCCGACAATCCCGTAGACCGTTTATATTAATTGTCGTCGAATCGGGCCGCGCGACCGACGAGACGTATGTAACGCCGGCGTAACCGCTCGTTCTACGACGTTTTCGGGTGTTTACGTAGACAACGGGACGGGACGCCGAACGTACGTTCGTCGACGCCGTTGTGTCCAATCGTACGACCGGCGCGCTTGATTACGGTTGCCACCGGTACGTAATTCGATTAACGAAATTCGTGTAGAACGAAAAAACAAAACGAAGGCGGTATTCGTGCTATAAGCCGATTACTAATGTCGGTCGACCAAAAGCCGCGACGTCCATTTTTTTTTTTATAATAGCCGTTCGACCGCGAGATTTCACGAGTCCGTACGTTTTGTACGTGTTGCGCGTGACGTCTGTACGAACCGTACCGCGGTTAGTCCCTCACGGGTCGCATATCACCGGTTATTGAAACCGACGTTTAAACCGTTAATGCGCGGGCGATTAATAACGAAAATACCGTCGGCGCGTCGCGAAATTCGTGAGGTTTCGGCGGGGAAAATAAACCCTACCAAAGGCGGTGGTGACGCGGCCGTGTTCGCCGGCCGCTAAATACACTTGTACGATTTTCGCCAATAAAACCGTCCGGCGTAATTAGGCAATTACTAAACGTATACCACCGACCGGCGGTGTCCAGTAAGAGACACGTCGTAATTGTGTGTGTGTGTGGGGGGCGGGGCGGGCGGGGCCCGTGTTTTCGAACGTAATTCGTACGCGGTTTAGTTACGATTCGTGACGTTATAATACGATCGTCGGATACGAAGCGAATTGCCCTGTCCGGTCTGTTAATCGTCCGCGAACGAGTTCGTTTCGTAAAACGTAGTCCGTTTTGTGCCGCCATCACGTTTCGGCGTAGTCCGAAGATATCGTCGCGTCGTACGTTCCGGTGTCGGTAAACGCTGCGCGTCGTCAGCCATCCGTCGTCTAACTGGGCGCGTCCGTCCGATAATGACGCGCTTCGCCTAGTCGCCGTCCAGCCCGGCGAATCGTTCGTTCATTTTAACGACCGTTGTTACGTTGCTGCGATTGGACAAACGGTCGATCGGATAGTCCGCGAACAACGTCCGTACGTTACATCCGGCCAGACGGTCGTCGAATGATTCCCCCCGGCCACCGTTCGCGCCGCACGAATCCCGAACGTACGAATTCGATACGTAATAACTTACCGATATGTTCTTTCTCGGCACCGTTTCTGGGTTTCCGCGCGCTAATCGTTTTCGACGTTAATTCGTTACGCGTGCGGATTTCGACGTAAATTCGGCGGCGGGTGGTCCGTTCCTCTCCCCCCCCCGAACACAATTTACCGCCATTGTGTATACTCTCCGTTTTGTACTTCCGGCTAAACACTCCGCGGTATCGAATCAAACGGTGCTCGCCCGTTCTTTTTTCGACGAAACGTCCACGCAGGACCTTCGCCGTACGACTCTTAGCCGTTTTCGCCACGTTATTTCGATTATACGCCCGTTTCGGATACGTATTTTTCGACGAGGGCCTCGAGTGTCCATATAAATATTGCTTTTTCGTACGTCAACTTATTTACCGAATTGCGTTCGGCGGCTTGGGGCCGGACGACCGCGAACAAAAATGTACGAAACTGTTCACGCGATTCGCCGTAAACAAATGAGGAGATACTACGCGCGTTTCGTTTTCGGCAACAGTGACGCGCGCCCGCGAACGGACCGAAATTAAGTGCGATCTATAGGCGCGTGCGGGACCCGCTCGGTCGCCGGACATTTATGCGGTAGATGGCGCGGCGCGAGGTAATCAATAGACGAGACGGGCGCCTCCGGTTCCTGATCGAATTGAACATCGTACGCCGCCGGCCACACTTGGACGGAAAACATTTCGAAAACATCGGTGATCCGCGGAGGTCCCCGCGGGACGTAACGCGCGCAAAACAAAAATCGTTGGTCCGATTTCGTCGTCGCGTCGACCCCGTCGTTTCGTCCGCGTCGAGTAAATTAACGTTCGTTACGACTATTTTACTTACGTCTCGTCAAACGTTCGTGACCGCCGCCACCCACTACGCGAATCCCGAACGTCGCGCCGGTCTGATCGAAGTTCATAATAACGAGCGTTATCGGACGCGACACTCTACCCGTCTGTCTCATTTATCCCGTCGGTCTCGTCGAACGACGGAAATTATTGCGCGCCCGTTACGCTAACGGCGTACATTTTCTACGAGCTTCCGTAGGCCTAATCGATTACGAAAACGTCCTATTCGGCCCGTCGTGTCCCCGGGTCGGTGTCGGCGTATACGAAAATACGCGTCTGGGCCGATACCGCGGTGGTTAATTTCGCGTCCACGGCCGCGCGCAATTCCACGCCTACTCGACGAAATCGGTTTCGTCTCTAGTCCGAATTTTCGATTTTCGTATCCGCCAATCGTCGTCACCACGTCGAGTTTTACATTTTTTTTTCGTTTACTTTTACTAATTCGCTGGCACGCGTAACGAGAATGTTCACCGCGCTTTACGCGTTCTCAACGAACATTTCCGTTTCCAATATGGATTGTAGAACGCGCGTATTCGTTACACCGGCCGTGTTCGTGTACCGTTTCAACGACGGACCAAATTTACATAAACACGAAACGTTATCAGTTCGGAGCGAGCGCTCTGTACGAAAATGGTCAATTAGTTGTGAACCGGTCGCGGTGTGTTTTAACGTAATCGTGACGTGTTCGGGGTACGTGGACGGCGAATATTTTCGACTTTATCGTCGGCCGTTTTTCGTTCTAGAACCGTCGGAACCACGGCCGTGCCGACGAAACCTTCGGCGATGAATGATTACGACCGGCTCGTAGCTCTTCCGGTACGGTAAACGATTCGTCGTGCTCGCGCGAAACGGTCGAACGGCCGGCCGCACGTCGCGCTGGGCTACGGTCGCCGTAACGTCGGCGATTATTCGTGTCGGCGCCCGTCTGTTTCGTTGCCGGGCGACGTCGAGACGTCCGTCCACCTGGCCTGGACGTGACAGTAGCGACGGAACGCGTAATTGTCGTAAATGCCACCGCGGGAATACCGCCGGCGTCCTCCGGACTATGACGAATTAACCGCGTCGAATTAACGTGACGTTCACCAGCGCCAGGTGCCGAGGCCTCCTTATGCGGGACGTCCAACCGAAACCGGAATAGCTGACCGACGTTTTCGCGTTCCGATTCCGATTTCTTCGAACGTGTGTGTTCGATTCATTAGTCGCGTGTCGACCAACGTTCGCGTGTATTTCTCGTGGTCGGCCGTTTCGGGAAAGACGAACGGTTAGGTTAAAATCGAGTGGCGTAGGTCAGGTTAGGTTCAGGCAACTATACGTCGAGTTTCGGTTGTCGAGCGGCTGACTCTCGACCGGTTCCCGTGAAACGCTAAACACAAAAAACGCGATCACCGTGTTTCCGACCGTTACTTTACGGTTTTTTTCGGCGAAAATTATCACTTTTAAAAACCCTCGGCGATTTATACATTATCGTTAGTTTCGTTTCGGGGAAAATTCGTTTTATTTCGGCCGCGAACGCATCGTAAACCGCGCCACAGAGATAATAGAAATTTACGGCGAAATAAATAACGAATTGACTATTACCGTACATTTTTTTTTTCGACGTTCCTCTATAAATCCGATATTGGCCAACTCGAACCGTTTCGTTTTAAAAGTCCGTACAAACGCGTCCATTTTTCTGTGCATACACCCGCGCGGTAGGTTTTCCGGGCTTTAATTATTCGTGACGGATTAATCAACGCCCCGTCTAGTTTTGTCGTGCCTAATTTATATTCGGCGAACATCGCCGGCCGGGATTATTATTGTCCGGTACGTTATCGATATACAATGCGTTTAGTCGTGGTTCGTGTAATATTTCGCGCGCTCGAGTCTGCTTATTTTTTACGCGGCGAATACCGCCGAACCGAATGGCCGAACGTAATTCGCGTCGATCGAATCGATCGATTTCGCGGCAACCGATCGGGTGGTACAACGGGGCGCGATTTTGGTTCCCGGTGGCTCAATGTTCGCGCGAAACGCGTTATTAATATCCGTACGACGCGCGTATCCAAACGGGCGAAGATTAATCGAATATACCGCCGTGTACGAACAATTGATGGTATCTTCGCGTTGTTTTTCGTTTTCGTTTAATGGTTACGCACGGACATTAGGTGAAACGAAGTCATTTTCTTAATGTACACTTATCACGTTACACGCGACGTGGTTTGTTTTAGTAATAAATACGTTTCGTAAACGCGTGTATCCAACGGTACGGACGCGATTACTATACACGCGGTAGTTATTCTAGAAACGAATTACATTTCACCTCCCCGCACCCCACCCATATTGTCGGCGTCAAGTTTTCTCGGCGGTACGTTCGCGCGTAACCCCGCCCGCCGTTTCGGATGACGCACGTGGCTGCGGCGGTTAGGTAATTTTGGTCGGATTTGTCGGCGAACGTGGAAAAAAGTCGACGAGGAGCGCGCGGCCGGGACGATGGGAATTCGGGCGGACGAACGGTGTCGCCGCGTCCTCCGTCGTATCGAAAAACCGCGTGTTTCGCTTTACGAACGTCCGGAAAATACCGAGATCTCGGGGCAACACGTACGTCCGTTTGGTGGCGAGTGTGCGTCCACTGCGGGGCCGCTGTTCCGTTTATTCCCCCCCTCCCTTCTCTCCCACAACGGTACGGTTAAAACGTTTCGACCGCGTTTAGGACGGCGTAACGAGGATTCTCCGTACCGCGGTATACCGTCCGTGTTTCGAATTTCGTTCCCGCGAAACGCCGTCACGGGCAATCGTTTGTAACGAAATGGCCGAACGTTACACCGCGCGTTGGCGAAACAACGAAACGACGTCGTAAATGTACAAATCCCGGTAGTCCGTCCGATCTCCACCACCGCCCTACGCCTACCATCCATAACTATTATGTACATATATACGTAGCGCCTATAATATAGTTATAGAATCGCGTTCGACAATGTCGAAAACAATACCGCCGCGCTTATTACTACCGCGTATATATATATACGTTTTTATTTGGTTCGAAACGCGCCGACGCGTATTATTTTTGCATTTTTTAACGTTACACCGACGTCGGTACGTGCGTGCGTGTACATAAATACGGTTCGTTTATTTACGTACGCCACGCACACGGCGTGCCACGTAATTTATGCGTATGTATACAGCATTTTCTATGGCCTACCCGGTACTATTCGTTCTTATATATATATACTAGTAGCCACGCTATATTAGACGATATATACGTACGCATTGGCGCTCGTATCATTTTGCTCGGCGCTAAATTGTAAACGCTGTAGACCCGCGCCGCCTATCCATGTGCGCAACGTGGATCCACAAGCCGGTTGCCGCCGCCGATACGCTTCACGGGCAATCGATTTTTGTTCGAAGGTGTCGCGGACCCGAGATCGTTGGTGGCCGAGAGGACGGGCTCGTCGTGGGAGAACCGGTACATGTGCAAGGAACACCGACGGGCCGGCGCGACGTTCCAAGGCAAAGTGTACAATTTTTTAGAAAGGCCGTCCGGATGGAAATGCTTCGTCTACCACTTCACCGTGTAAGTCGTCGATAATTGTAATATATTTTCGCCTCGGCTCGTTTTTCTCTATTGTCGTCGTGTGTATATATAATACACCGTCGGCGTATACGACGAGAAAAAGTGGTTAGTTTATTGCCGTTATCTATACGAAACGTATAATCGCGTGAACACGAACGAATTGTGTCGACGTAGTTTTTCACCGTCGTCGTCGTTCGTCCTAATTGTGTAACGTTAAACGTTCGATCCGATTCAATCGTCGTTCTTCACGCGGTTTCCACAATCGTGCGCGTACTCTCGGCGCGATTACGAACGGGCGGAATTCACCCAATCGCCGCCATTCGCCGTTACTCGGTTCGATCATTTTTCACAGAAACGCCCAATGTCGTTTCACGGACGCGACGTCGAACGACCGGGAGGTGGTGAGTATTTTGTACGAAGCGAACGCGGTTTCTCCAAAAACCCCGTCATGGCCCCGTTCGGCATACGCCGCCGCGCTCGACCGACGGGACGGACGACAGGAAAACGTTCGTTTATTATTACGACGCGTACGAATGAATACCGCCACTCGTACTTATTCGACCGTCGGCGTGACAGTTCCTCCGGCTATTCGAATATCAATAAACGTTGTTTCGCGTAACTAAAACCGTTACGCGTTCAATTACTTTTCGCCGCAGGCACATCGACACGCGCCCGTTTTATTAGGTAAGAACGGGACCGTTGTTTTTGGCCGAACGCGATCCGACTTTTTCGCGATTTCTCGCCGCGTAAACGGCATTATCGCGCTTTTTCCTCCCGTAATTGTCGGCGATTTTCGAAAACGGCCGCGTAGCCCAACGGCGTTACGTGACTAGGCACGATAATTGTGTAACAAACGTAAGCGGCTCGTTATTAAGAGCGCGCGGAAAAACGGAAGGACTAAACTCCCCGCGCGTTTCTGCTGCGCCGCTACCCCGTCGCTGTCCCGTTTGCCGAACGCGTTCGCGCGAATTTCGAAAACGTTTTCTCGCGCACGGTTCCGACGAACACGACCGAAATAATTCGATTGGTTTTGAAATATTCAATAGCGCGCCAGAGTTCGTGTACGTTCACGTATTATCTGTTTTTATTGTACCCGCGGAGAAGGGCACGTGGCGTTTTTTTTTTTACCATTTTAGGCGAACGTGTATGTTTGCGCGTGCGTTTCGCGTAAATAAATATTTCAATTCGATCGAATTGCCGTAAATGTATGTACGGAGGTAGGTGTGTTCTTTGAACGCTGGACGACGGGAAGCGGAACGGCCTCCCGGGGAATCGCCCGAACTTAATTCCGTTTTTTCCGTGTCGCTCAAGAACAATAATAATTTACCCTTTCGTGCCGTTTTTGCTGATTCGCCGTCGGTGGGTGTGCGCTACGGTGGGCTTTTTTTGTTTTCGTTTCGGTTAACGATGGGATATTAGAAATTAGTCGGGCGAGACGAAGACAAGTAAAGTAAATACAATTTATACGGAGCGTAGAAAAAAATTTTCGGGCTGCAGAAAAACGGCAATACTTAGGTCATTTCCAACGCTCCTGAAAAATAATACTCGAGGGAAATCCTGAGTAATGTGCGCCCGTTCTTATATATCTTTCAAAAACAACAAAAAAAAAAACCCGGGAGGCTTCGCCAACGTTATCCGGGGCACCACTGTTTACGAGGCCGAAGAAAACCTTATAACGATTACAAGTTGTTTTTCGTATTATTATTATTGTTCATTTTTATGGCGTGTTGCACGCAAATTAGACAAAGATATCGCGTGTTCGTACTCGCGAGCATTTTTATGTGCGGCCGACAAGTTGTGGGTGGGAAGAAAGGAATTTTCGGAAAGCGGTCTGACTAACGAATATTTTTCCCAGCCCATCACGATTCGATCGCGACTGTGGCGTTTCCACGGTTGTTTGTAAAAACAAAAATTACTACCAACGAGTTTTTTTATCGTACTGTTTTCGTGTGAAATACCGAAGAACGTCTGAATTCAAACCAGCTGTTCGCCAAGTACACGGTTAAATTGTATTAAATGTAAACGACGTATATCTGGTCTCGTACTTTCGTACCAGCGACGCTCGGTGCAATTTTTATTTTTATTTGCTTATAGAGTATAAAATTAAATTTATCCAGTTCGAACGGGTTCGAAGTGTGGAATGATTTATAGTTTTCGGGTTTGAATTATGAATATTTTGGAAAAGAATTTCATGTACGTCCGCGAATATTCCAATAAAATCGCCGTTAATTCCAATAACGGTAAATTATTATATATATATATATATATATATACATGTCTCGTTTTGTGTTTACGTTTTAACTGGACGCTATACGAAAAAAATGTCGAGTTACATTTATAAAATAAAATCGAGATTTTGTTAAAAAAAAAAATGTTGTTGATTTGAACGAATAGTAATCTGAAAATTAACTATAAATCGGTTTGCCTAATATTTATAGTCGACGAGTATCGACAAAATAATATAACGCGTATTATGATCGAGAGTACGTAACATAATAAATAATCACACGCTTACACATATCGCACATCCAGAAGAAGAACGACAGAACTGAACATTTGACCAATTTGAGTTAAACTCGTATTCTAAAAAGCCATATTTTACCGAACACATTGCTAAAACGACCGATGTCAAATTCATATTAGATTTTGGTTAATACGTAGTTAGGCCGTTGTACACTTTTCAAAGTTATAAATTATTTTTTGTGAAAATTTGTTTGACTCAGATAAGCCGTTTTGTCTGTTTGTACTTTGGAACTTAATATATAAACGGACGAAATATAAATACATTTTGATTTACACGGCGGTAGAGAAACATTTTTTTTTAAATGTGAGATAACGACTAACATTCATTTATGGATACAAAATATATTCTAAAATCGAACGTTTTAGTAAATTATCTAGGAATTATAACGGGACGTTTGTTCGTTTATTCCGACTAAATATTAGAACTATGTTTTTAGCTGGTCGCATTATCTAGATAAATGAATACAGGATATCGCGTAACTTCGGTGTGTTTCAATTGGTTTAAATCGAAAATATATAAATTGTACTTTCGATTTTTTTTATTTGCTGGCGCTGAACTCTATTTTTTAATTCGTTATTGACCACGCCCGTCTGGCAGTAGTAGTTCACGTGTGACAAAAGACGTTTTGCATAATCGTTCGTTTAATATAATTACGGTTAATGTTTTCGCGATTAATTAAATAACGAGATACGTTAAATATTCATTCGTACCAACGAATTCGTGTAAAACGTGGTACGCATTTCTGCTATCGGTTTCGGGTCAACGATTTTGTGGTTGATTTAATGTCGTTTAATTAAAATTCGTTTCAACGTCTCGACGCGAAATCCGCCGAAATTCTACGAAGTATAATATTTTCGTTGAAAAATGGCCGATGGCTCGTAAAATGTATATCGACGTATATTACACAAGTACGCTAAAGTAAAAGTATTTAATTATTTATGGTTACGGCGTAATAATTTTGGAAAATACTCGACGGATTCGAAATGGCGACCAGATATTTGTCGTTGATTCGTTTTTTTTTTTTTTTTTTTAAAAAAAAACATAAAATAAAACGTTAATGGCTAAATTGTATCGGCGAACGTAGTCTGTTCGATACGTTGTCACGTTTCGAACGGTCGCTCCGATTTCGCGTGGTTTCGATGTTATCGAAAAATAATTTTACAACTAACAACGATTTTGTGTTGTACCGAAAACTATTCGTATTCGATTTTTCACATCGACACGTCTCCGATAAAATTCCGCGGCGTGTTTACATCATGATTTCGCCCGCAAACGATAATCGTTTGGATACTTCGAAACGTTGAAAGTGATTTTTGTCGTTTTAACATCGCGCACGTCACTCAAATGGAGCACCGTTACGGCGGCGAACGTATCTCGAACGTAGAAAACAACACGACTTTGGACAACAAGGACTTTGTAGTTACCACATAGTAACGTGTTTGTCCACGACATTTCGACGTATAAGTGATTTCAATACTCCGCGACGGTCGAGGTAACCGTAAGAATACTAAGATTTATATGTATACGGTGCAGTAACTATGACGGACAAGAGGAATTTGTTTGTAATTACCTGTAGTTGTTTGCCTGCCAACGTCCATCGTAGGAAAGCGTCGCTTAGCGAATTTTCGATTATTTTCCAAACAGTTAATATAAAAAACACTCGCGCGCGCGCGCACACACACACACACACATATATATATATGTAGATAATTTGAAACGACTGAATCGAATTTCCGTAGCTTATGCAAACTGTAACGTCAGTTTCGATCGATCAACTTATTTATAGCTTTAATAATAATTCGTCGACGTGTGTGTTATACGATACGAACGTTCATTTTTATTTACCGTCTCGTTAATTAGGTACGTAATGAAACGACGGCGAATTACGAAATTGCGCCGACGGTACGTTTAAATTTCGTTTTTAAACGGTGGACGGTTAACGAAACCTTTTAGCATCAAAGTGGACGACAAGTAAAACGAAACGGTATACCCAAACTCGTTGCATTTGCCCGTACCGCTATTACGTTTTTCATAACGTTTTTGTGAGTAACGTCATTTCGCGGTATCGACTTAACGGCGCGTGTCGTTTTTCCCCGAATAAATTTCGTTCGGCCGTAACAAGTGGCGGCAAAAATCGAATTTTCGATTACTGAGCGAATCGGCAATAATTACACGGACCGTGTGTACGACCTTCTAATAATAACAGCGGCCGGTACGATAATCCTATCCGTCGCGTATGCCCGCCACCGAGCGCGGACGTACCGTAATTGCCTGTCTAGAGCGCCGCGTGTCCTAGTGCTCTGCATGGTCCGGTTTATATCAGTCCGGTCCGAACCGGACCGGACCACGGTCTGATTTGGTCCAGTCGTATGAAATAAAATTAAGTGACGGTTAGG